>MU277740.1:53559-157994 GCA_022385805.1 Pilatotrama ljubarskyi | reverse complement strand
AAGACATTGCACTCGGTGACGGCTGAGAATCCGCCACGCTCAGCACACCGGGAGGGCGTCTGGACATATATGGACACCCCGCAACCGCAAGCGGACATGGGTAGCACAGCCACGCCGCCCGACGCCGCTCCTTGTTCGCTTCCGCGGTGGCAGTCCGAAGCCGCTCCAAAAATTCAGGTCCCATTCCTCCGCGCACTTCAACCTCGCGAGCAGCAAAAGAGAAGGCGCTACCAGGGCTCGAACCTGGGTTTTGGGAACACTCTTCAGAATCCCAAGTGATAACCACTACACTATAGCGCCGAAGCCGTGCCCATTGGCTGGATTGAACAACCGACCTCACCATTGCGGTGCGCGCTCTACCACTGAGCTAAACGGGCAGGTAACCGACCAACCTGGGAGTCGAACCCAGAATCTTCAGCTGATTCCGTGAACCGGAAACTGACGCCTTAACCATTAGGCCAGTCGGCCGTTATGAGTAATCTACTGCTAACAATATACTCAGAGACGACGTGGACGTGCCCCAGAGCAGAAGATGCTCAGGAGGCATGCATGACTCCGACAGCAGCATGAGATGGCACCGGCACTAGAAAGCAATTGGAGGTGTACATATGATACAGCTGCACCACTATGTGCAAACGACTATCCAAGAGTCAGCAAAGCATTCTAGCGAACTACAACTTCGCCTTCCTCGAAGCCAGCTTCTTCTTCAGCTTGTCCTGAAGCCCATGCGGGTTAGCCACCACGTAGTGCGAAAAGGCTGGGGAGGTACTCACGTGGACCTTGTCCATGTATACATCCGTGACGACCCAGTGCTCGCGCTTCATGTCCGTCCCGTGTATCGCGAGCGCAAGGTCCTTTGTCATGATCCCGTCCTGGTCGATGACCTCCACGCACGCCGCCTCCAGGTCCTGGCAGAACGCCTTCAGCTCCTCATTCCTGTCGAGCTTCGCGCGGTGCAGCAGTCCGCGCGTCCACGCGAAGATCGACGCGACGGGGTTCGTCGACGTCTCGCGACCCTTCTGCCACTCGCGGTAGTGCCGCGTCACCGTGCCGTGCGCGGCCTCGCTCTCGATCACCTGCCCGTCGGGCGTGATGAGCTCGCTCGTCATCATGCCAAGACTGCCGAAGCCCTGCGCGAGGATGTCGGACTGCACGTCGCCGTCGTAGTTCTTGCACGCCCAGACGAAGCCGCCCGAGGACTTGATCGCTTGCGCAACCATATCGTCGATGAGACGGTGCTCGTAGTAGATGCCGGCGGCCTCGAACGCCGACTTGTACTCGCTGGGAATGATGGTCAACTGCGCTCGCTATAATCGCAATAATCGCGAAGGTGCGCGACTCACCTCTCATAGATCTCCTGGAAGATATCCTTGAAGCGACCGTCGTACTTCTTCAGAATGGTGTTCTTGGTGGACATGAACTACAACGCAACAGATTCAGTTTCTGGCCGGTCGATGCCTCATGAGCGCTCTCACCAGAGGCAGCTTCTTGGAAAGCGCCATCTTGAACGAGGAGTGGGCGAAACCACGAATGGACTTCAAAGCGACACTGAGCAGGATTTTCTAGTGCAGATTCACCGAAGGGACCTACATCATCGGTGTTGTACATCGCCAGTGCGACACCAGAGCCCTTGAAATCGTACACGTCAATCTTCGTGGGTGCGCTGCCATCTGCTGGGCTGTACACAAGCTGGAGCTTGCCAGGTCCTGGCGCAAGGAAGTCCGACGCGCGGTACTACATCCTACCGTTCAATCAAGTCTCTCTGCAGATAACGCGGTTCGCGCACCTGATCACCAAACGCATGACGGCCAATGACGATGGGGTTCTTCCATCCTGGCACAGGGCGGGGGATGCGCTGGAGGATGATAGGCTCGCGGAAGACGGTGCCGCCAAGGATGTTACGGATCGTGCCGTTCGGACTCTTCCACATCTGCTTGAGGTGGAACTCCTTCACGCGCGCCTCGTCGGGTGTGATCGTCGCGCACTTGATGCCGACCTTGTGCTTCAGGATTGCCTCCGCCGCATCGACGGTAACCTTGTCGTCCGTCTGAGCAGGTGTCCTTGGTCAGTCCACATGCGCGTGCATAGACGGGGCATTTGGAGATCGTCGTACAGCGTCACGGTGCTCAAGACCGAGGTCATAGTACTTGATGTCCAGTTGCAAGTACGGCAGGATCAACTGAACGGTCGAAGGTCAGCATGCGACGCCGTAGCACATGGCACCCTAGAAGCGAGACGGACCTCCTCCCTGATCTTCTTCCAGATAATCCTGGTCATCTCGTCTCCATCGAGCTCGACCACGGGGTTCTGGACCACGATCTTGTTCTCTGCGCGCACCCAACAATTCCCCGCATTCCAAACGCCAGGACGCCCATTCCCCCGCAAACGCCATAGCCAAGCGCGATAACGAGACGCACACCCCCACCAGACCCCCACCAGTACCGATCGCCCTGGTCAGCGTCGCGTATCCCGCGCAGAGCAACTAGAGCACTCACGCATCCTGATAGAGCTGCTCGCGAAGCCGCGCTGGAATGCGGGGAAAGCGGCGGCGGCGTACTGCCGGCCGCGGAGGGAGCGCGAGACGTAGCGAGACAGCATGATGGTCAGACGAGAGGGCGGTTGGGAACCGGCTGGACGAGAGCTGGCGGTCTAAATACCTTGCGCTGGGAGAAAATGCGTTGCCAACCAGCAGCTTGGAACTTGTGCAATGTGGCGAACGTCGACTGCGAGAACCTCGGCCGAATCACGTCTGCCAGCGACAACGACCGGCGCGCGGGCACTCATGGGACTCCGCCTGACTCATCTTATCTTATCAGATAAGAGGAGGAGTTTCTGAGGATAAGCCAAGGATAAGCCTTCGATAAGTACTTACAACGCATCGTCGGCCAAATTGTCGGAACAACTCACCGCACCGACGCTGCTCATCCTTGTCCTCGCCCGCCATGTTCCCCTCAATACCGCTCTTCGCGGTCGTCAGCGCACCGTTCAAGCGCGCTCAGCTCGGGCTCTTCCAGGGCAAGACGAAGCAGTACGGGAACAACGTACCCAACTCGAAGCACAAGACCCGCCGTACATGGCTGCCGAATGTCCACAACCAACGCCTCTTCTCCGACGCCCTCCAGCAGTACGTCAGGCTGAAGGTCAGCGCGCGGGCGTTGAAGACCATCAAGAAGGTATGCACCCATCTTGTTGCGGCTGTTCGTGTAGCTGTGACGAATGCGTGCTGTTCATGTAGCACGGGAACATCGACAAATACCTGCTGAACACGAAGCCGGAGCTGCTGGGTTGGGAGGGAATGCGTTTGCGAGTGATGATAAGGGAAAAGCAGACAGCTCTGGAGGCAGCGAAGGCTGAGGCAGCGTCATGATATATTGCGCCCTCCTGTCAGGTGCGCCCGTACTCTGTTTGACTGAATTGCAGCGTAGTCTCAATTTCCCGCATGACCCAGACCCCCGTCACATATCATACCATCTACTGGCTATATGCGGCCAGACAGCTCTGTATAATAACACCACTCGTCTATGCGGCTGCTCTGGCCATAATACGCGAACGCTCCGTAGGTATCACGAGGCTATATTAGCCAGCCGAGGGTACTCGGCAGCGCTACTCCACTTACGGCGAACACAGTTCATGGCGTATTGCATTGGCAGGATATATTTCGCGCGGCAGTTGCTGAGGGAGTAGCGAAGGTATGCCTGCGAGTCTATGGCCGAGGAAGCTGGAGAACGCGCTATGTACAGCCAGTAACCGGCTCACCTCTTCTGTCAAGCCAAGAAGCGTACGATGGACCCCACGCTCATCCGCTACTCCCAGCTCCGATCACAACTGACCGATTGTAGCGAGTCGCAAAGGCGGCCACTCGATATCCAAGTCGCAGAGAAGCAGTTGATGATAGTTATGCGGATCTAGGACAACTCACCAATGTTTGACGAACTCTTCATTCGTTGTCCTTTCTGCCTTTTCCTCACATCTGACGTTCCCCTTCAACCCGAGGTGCTCGAATAACCTGGTAGACTGTCTTGCAGTGACGCTCTCCGCTCATGCACCTGTCACCCACTGCGTTGATTCCCAACAAAAGCAGTGAGTGCTCGACTCTCAGTCCCTCGTCGGTCCAGATGCTCACTGATAACCACCCGGAGACGTATCTGCGGGGTCTTCAAGACGCAGCAAGACGATTTCCATTCGAACGTGCTCCCGGGACGTTATAAGTTGACCTAGGTTCCCAAGTGAGTCGACGCATGAGCGGCGGGACTCTCGTCATGCAGACAAGACATGTCGGTGCCCATTGCGCGTACTATAAGGTCTCTGGTCCTCAGTAGCCTCCAACAAGCACCATGTCGTCGACCACTTCCGAGTCGACGCACCCCTCCTACCAGAGGGATGCAAATCCTCTTTCTGCCAAGTGAACGCGACGCACTAGTCTCCCGCAATCTCTTGGAGCAGGGCTCTCTGGATGAGATCGGTCATGGCTCTCAACTCGACGCCGGTGCTAGCCAACGTGCCTGACGCCGCGATGAATAGTCAACGACCTACCCCGTAACGCGTTAACGCCTCAACGCCGATACTCCGCTTTGCCGAGGATGACGCCAGCGTTCAGCAGCTCGAAGGATGCGTCAACTCAGCGGCAGGAGCTGTTCGCCGGAGAACCTATCGCGGTCGATGACCTCACTGCCACTCCGACAGAGATGGCCTGAAAGAGACCGATCTGTGCGATTTGTATGCCTGGTGCGGATTGCCTGAACCTTGGTGATCGTATTCCATTACGATGTCTGCTAGTTGAGTGATCTTTAGGGCGCTGCCCGTCATCAAGCTGTCAGGTGCACTGCTCTATCACAACCCTCCGTGGCACGTTCGAAGCGTGAGACATCGTCGCCTAGCATCGTACACCGGATAGACGATCCATTGTCGCATCTCGGCCGGCTTCGAAGGATCTTAGCAACCGCAATGCGGAGAAGGATCTCTTTTGATACTCGTAGCTTGACTTCTCAACAAGGCGTCTTACGCGCTACTACAAAATGATCATGTCGTTCGAGTTCACGAGCCAAATCCTGCCCCTTCCTTCCCACTAGCCTCATTGCGGTGCATCGTTGCAATCGGTCTCGAGGACGCTTGCGCGGGGGTTGCTCTTCTTTCAACTACGTGGCTCGAGCCACGGCGTGCCGTGTTCCTGACGGAGGTCTGGTAAGCTATCAACAGTACTGTTGCCCTGGCGTTCATGCTGAAGCGCTCACGAACAACCTCGAGGCACCTCCTGGTGCTCATCGCCCCATTTCGTCACCGTCCCGCTTTTCATCTGTCAGCTGGTACATAATTCACGAGTCTGGTGTCCGCTGGTGACGCTTCGGTGAGTCACGTCTGTTATAACGAGGTTTTTGCCGTTAGTAATGCCCACGTCGTACAGCTGCCCAGTCATGCTGTCTAGGGTGCTGGCCATTTCTCTTAGCTTCCTGGTACTCATATCCGGCATGCTGGCCGACCCGATCTCTGTCGACGTGCCCTACCCACCATCTGACACGTGCAACACGGTTTCACTGAAGTGGGGTGGTGGAACGCCTCCGTACAACGTCACTATTGCCGGGTACATGGGAGTACGGTTCTTCAATGACCCCAACACCACCGACACATCCGCCAGTTGGGTCGTCAATGCTACTGGGGGAACACCAGCTGTCGTCCTCCTTTACGATGCGACGGGGGCGTTCGGTGCCTCCGACTTCTTCATCATTGGTCCCTCGAATGACACGAGCTGCCTCCCTGACCAGGGTCGAGGGGCTGACGCTTTGAGCCCCGGCGCGATCGCTGGTATTGCAGTCGCGGCAGTGGTTGTCTGCGCCCTCGCCCTTGGTTTGGCCATTTGGTCCCTCATCCGCAAGCGACGGCGAAGTGCCCGGAGACACGGGAAGCAAGAAGGTAAGGCGCATGCAATACTCGGATATCGTACCTCAACAATCCAACACTGAGTTGTATTCCTCACAGTTGACCTCAACGAGTCGTCCCTGCCTCCTACTGCACCTCAAACCTCGATGAAGGCGGCGCTTGCGTTTCAGCACGTTGCCTATGATTCTCAGAATTTCTCAGACCACGCAGAGGACTCTACAAGTTCAGTCCTCGCCATCGGTCCAGCGTCGAGCCAGAGCGAAGTGTCCGTTGCCGCGAGGCCGAGCGGCGTGCAGGATCGCGATCGCGGTTGGCTGCCTACGTCGCCCCAACCGAAGCAAGGTGTTACACCACCTCGTACGGGTGTCGTTATCACTGATGCAGCGGAGAGGGAGCACGTCGGGGCAGGTAATAGACGCATGCAGGATGCTCTTACCCAAATAGCGGTTACGGCCGAGGACAATACGCCTATTCTTGAGCAAGACGGGGGTATCCGTCTTGCTGGCGGACCGATTGACGAGCTTGAAGCCACAGCTGCGACACTTCCGCCACCGTACAGACGTTACTGATTAAACTGACTATCCCGTACATATCCGTTTCCTGCCACATGCTGCACTCCAGATATGACGTTCATAGAGTGTACCTGAAGTCAGGAGCCTGGTTGCCCATCTTCCGAAGCTCTTCCGGCGTGTGCTCAATCTTCAAACCTCTCTTCTCCATGTCGCGCTGCACCGCATTCCGTCCCATATTATCGCGCATGTAGGTCGTCACCATGATCGGAAGCAGTACCAGGCCCATGGTTACGAAGCCTAGCTCGACACCGTCTAGGACGGTGCATGGTATCAGCTCGATTCCAGCTTGCGTCCGGTGACCTTGAGTTGACGTTCACTTACGTCCGAGTAGGTAGCGAGGCGCGTCCTCCCCACGGTACACAAAACATGCGATGGCCCCTCCGGCGTTGGCGAACATGACCTGCATGCCAATCGCGACAGCACGCCTGTAATGGCCGACCGTGTTGTTTCCCATCCTGCCAGTGAACGTGCGATACGTTAGCGTAAGGATGTGAACCGTGGGTGCAGCACGTACCAGGAGACGTTCCCGGGAAACCCTGCATAGCTTCCAGTGACTACGAGGTAAGTACCGAAGTACCTCGCGCCAATGGACACGTCGGCGGCGTTAATGGCGAAGCCCACGAGGCAGAAGACGAGTCCAGCACAGATGAAAGGCGAGCGTTTCTTGACGTTGTCCGACCATTTCGACCACGCCACGACCGTCATGGCTTTAAATAGAGCGAGGCGATCTCAGCGAGGTCGCGCAGGCATCGGGCGAACGGGACCTACTCGCGACGACATATGGGGGAATGGAAAGTAGCTGTGATATGACAGTATTGAAACCGAACCTGGCGATACGTTCAGCCAAATCGCATGTTGCAGAGCGTCCGGTCTTACCCGTTGATGATCGACCTATATGCAAATCTTAGAACGTTATTTTTCCCGGACCAAAGGGTGGCAATCCACTCACGGGAGGAAGAACGTGATTCCATATACTAGCGGGACATGAACGTCAGCCTCCGGCAAGTTCATCCAGAGAGACTGGAGCATTCCACCTACCCGGAGTGATGACGGACATGTTGATGAGGCAGCAAAATAGAACTCTCCAGCTAGTGAGTGTCTCCCACAGGTGGCGAGATTCGAAGTGCTCCTCCTCGCCTACAGATGAATTGTCGTACTCTGTAATGATCATGTCCCGTCCAGTTCAGCCGCTGCAGCGAGTCTGGACCATGCAGTAAGCCACTGACTCAGTCTGTTCACGACGTAGGCACGCTCTTCAGAAGTAAGGAACGTAGCTGTGTCGGGGAAGTCGACGAGCACTATTCGGGTCGTCAGAAGCAGCATCTCTCCTAATGTTGAGCGCTGACCGACCGAAAAACGCCACTACCGCAACCACCACGCTGATCAGCCCCTCGATGATCTACGTACCGTCGAGATCGGTTCAGCTGAGAGCTCCGGAGTTCGTGTAGGAAAGCCTCACGAATATCCAAGACCACCCCAGCAGTCCAGCGGTTCCCGACATGAAGGAGATCCCGAAGGCCAACAGCCCGGAGAACGCCCCCGCGAAAGTCGCTCCTCCCCAGAAGAGACCGATCCGGTACGACACCATATGACGTGGATACCACATGGTTATGCTGAGGAACATCAGGACGTGGGATAGCGTTGAATCGCGATTTCATGCGCACTAATAGAAGACGCCAGGCGGAAGACCGGCCTCGGCGATACCAAGCAAGACTCGTACTCCGACAAGTTGAGGGTAGCTAGTGGAATGTCAGTACACACTTACTAACAGGCATGTTCAGCGAGGACAGGACGACCTCTTGACTAGACCCATGAGCGTCCTGTCCGGGAAAGATCAATCGCTGGCGGCCACCGCCATAAAGCTGGCTATCGGACGTACGCAAGGATGCCCCATACCAGCTGGAGTGTACAAGGCCATTTAGTCCTGTAGCGGAAGATAGAAGACAACAATGGGAAGGCCAACCGCAATTCCTGGTAGCCATCTTGAGGGTCGAAGTTTCTTGATGACGAGGCTAACGTAGATCATAAGTTCGCGAGAGCAGTCATCATGACACGCGGGATATATACTTGGAGGGCACTGTGAAGCAGGTGTACGACTAGCAGTAGCAGCCTGTAAGTCATCTGGGGATAGTGCCATGTCGGACACTAGAATCAACGTACGACGAAGTACATGGCCTAGCAAAGTGACCTTGTCAACGTGATGAAGGACATCTCAGTGGTTTGAGCCGTACCAGCGCAATGTTATACTTGTTGCCAGTTAGCTCCAACTGAGTCGTCAGGCCTTGCAGCTTTGCGTTGCCTTAGAGCTTTGTTTCAGCATACTCAACGTTCGTCCGGCAGTCAGGTTGGAGCTCACCTATGTTGCTTCTAACGAGAGAAGCCACGAAGTACATTACCGTGAAGATCGGCAAAATACGCGTGTCAATTTTCCGCCATAGTCGTTTCTCCTCTTCGACAGAGAGTGCGGGAGGCGTCGGTAGGTTACGCGGTGCCTCATAGACGAGTCCTCCGTCTTCAGAGGGTACTTCCTCGACTACAGCTTCGATACTACCCTTCTCAATGCTGCCAGACGGAGATCGGGGTGCTGGGACTGTCATCGTAGCCTCTGCACAACGTGGCGGTTGAAGTGTTCAAGTCTTCAGTCTGGTACGGCCAGTGAGACCTATGGGGAAGTCGCAGGAATCAAGGGGCACCAGAGCGAGAGAGCCTGAGGCGTCGGAGCTCACGAGAGATGTGAGGCTGAGTAGGAACCGGAGACGAGGGGAGTCCTCATGACCATTGATGCTGCAATCAATAGGACTGGGACGAGAGCGGGTGTGAGGGCTTTTCTGCGGGGCTCGAAGGCTACAAGGATAACCCTTGGCTTCTTGTGGGAAGTCGTCGGTGATTCCCAAGGCGAACGAGCACTCGCCCATATGCAGGACGCGACTATCATAATAGAGGCAACGCAGCCAGGTGAATGTTCTGATTCCGCAGGGTCAATTTAGATAGCCTGAATAGATGTCTTTTTACAGAGACACAGCAAGGTTGGAGTGATTGGTCGTGCACGATGGAATGGTATAGTACGTACCTTAGGTGATGAGGCCGAGTACACGGAGTGCGGCATTCCGCAAGAACTGCTGCCACATATAGATAGAACTCAAAAAGCGGGTCAGCACCCTCTCTCACCTGATGCGACCTGCTGCGTGTCGTAAGTGGATGCAGCAGTCTCACCTGCGGAGACGGTCTTCCTTTGCTGATGGGCGGCAAGGGCAAGCTGAGCTTGCCTGGCAACTCCGGGACGATGCACAGCTTCGCGGTGCCAAACAGAATGGAGGAGACCCAGCAAACAAATACATAGATGGAGCATGCTTGTGCCGAAAGCTGGTGTAACAGAGACTCCGGAGAGACGCACTGGAAAGTGCACGCGGCGCGAGCCTAGCGCGCCTCTCCGCTCGCGTGGCCTGTCCACACGCGGTAGGATCGACGCTGGCACTGGGGACCCTCGACCTCTGCACAATACAACGCATATTTTCAAAGCGTATACCTGAAGTCCGGAGCTTGATCTCCCAGCTTCCTGATATCCTCCGGCGTGTACTCGATCTTTAACCCCTGTTCCTGCATGTCTCGCTGTGACGCGTCCCGCCGCGCATTTGCACGCATGTACATGGTGACCATGACCGGAAGCAGCACTAAGCCCATACTCACGAAGCCAAGCTCGATACCATCTGGAACGAAGTAGCGTCAGTGCGTAGTCGGCTCTCACGATACACCTGACACCACTACTCACGTCCGAGGAGGTAGCGAGGCGCGTCGCGGTCGCGGTAGATATTACACGCGATGGTCCCTCCGACGTTGGCGAACGTAACTTGCATGGCAATAGCGACGGCACGCCTGTATTGACCTACGGTATTGTTTCCCAGCCTGAGCACCGCAATCAGTTATTGCGACGGAGGGTATCCTGCTGGTAGTTGGAGGTACGAACCACGAGATGTTTCCGGGGAACCCTGCGTAGCTGCCAGTGACTGCAAGGAACGTTCCAAAGTACTTCGCGCCAATGGAGACATTTGCGTCGTTAATGGCGAAGCCGATGAGGCCCAACACGAGTCCAGCGAAGATGAAAGGCGACCGCATCTTGAGCGCGTCGGACCACTTTGACCAGGCGATCACGGTGATCGCTATGCGTCGGGAGAGAGTCAGTTCTGCAGCTTCGCTTGCTGGGTAGAAGGCCTTAGGACCTACTCGCGAGGACATAAGGGGGAATTGAGAGCAGCTGCGAAGTGACAGTGTCAAAGCCAAACCTTCGGTGCAATCAGTAGGTCTGTCTCGTTCATTGATTAGAGCGTTGAGACGTACCCGTTGATGATCGACCTGCCCACAGAAGCGCCAGTATGCCCGTCAGCTGGGAGAGCTGATACTTGGTAATGGAGTACTCACGGTAGGAACAGAGTAATGCCGAACACTGCAGCATGCCGCAGTGAGCAGTTCGCTCTCCTGAGATCGTGAAGCTTTCCGGCTAGTGGATGATTCGAGACGTACCTGGAGCGATGACGGACATGTTGATGAGACAACAAACCAAGACTCTCCAGTCGAAAACTGTCTGCCAGAGCTGGCGCCACTCGAAGTGCTCCTCCTCGCCAACTGAGGAGTTGTCGTACTCTGTCCATCGAATAAGACATCCTGTCAGACCTGCGCTAGATACATTCATGGAGCACTCACTCAGTCTGTTCACTACATAGGAGCGTTCTTCAGGCGTGAGGAACGAGGCGGTATCGGGGAAGTCGTAGAGCACTGATGAGAGCATCAGGAGGGCTGGGACATGTGTCATGAACTCCGCTGGACGCTCACCGAGAAAAGCAGTAGATGCTATCACGACGCCAATGAGGCCTTCAATGATCTGCATTATGTGGAGCGCGAGCTGGATGATTTCGCACACACTGTCTACTGCAGCGCTGAGACTCACGAAGATCCAGGACCATCCTAGCAGGCCGCCCGTTCCGGACATAAATGAGATACCGAAGGCCAACAAGCCGGAGAATGCGCCGGCGAATGTCGCTCCGCCCCAGAAGAGGCCGATACGGTACTGCACCATATGACGTGGGTACCACATAGTGATGCTGTGGGCTCTGATGGTGAGCGGGTCCCGCTCGGGCTAAGCAAATGTAGACGCACTAGTAGAAAACGCCAGGAGGGAGGCCTGCTTCAGCCATTCCCAACAGCGTTCGCACGGCTACGAGTTGAGAGTAGCTATTGAAATGCCGTCAAGCTATGAGTACGGGGTGGACACCGAGACAGCAAGATGTTGCAACCAATCGAACCCACCTTTTGACCAGGCCCATCAGGGTTCTGTTTAGATATGGGAGGGATTAGTACGGACGCGGTCAGCCACCAGATCAGTGAACGTACGCGATGATCCCATACACGAGCTGGTTCGCAGAGGTCACTCTGTTAGTGGAGCCGTTTGCAAGGCTTTCAAGAAGAGCTGACCATGATCCCCGGTAGCCACTTTGAAGGTCGGAGCTTCTTGATGACGAGGCTGCCAGGACACGTAAGACTCACGCTCGCATGCTACCACGGGACCGAACATACTTCGACGGTATGGTGAAGACCGTGTACGACTACGAGTAGAAGCCCCTTTCAGTCCTGGTAACCTTCATGTCTGAGAGTAACAGTCTCTACGCACGACAAAGTACATGGCCTGATGCGGTGGTCCTGTCAGATCAGAAGCGAGACTTGTTTGACATCAACCGTACCAAAGCGACGTTGTACTTCTCTCCCGTCAGTCCCAGCTGGGTTGTCAATCCCTGGAGCTTCGCGTTCCCTTGACCCGTACATGAGTAGCATGCAATCGGATGGAATAGAGTACAATATTCACCTATACCACCTCTGACGATGGATGCCATGAGGTACAAAGCGGTCAGGATCGGCAGAGTACGCAGGTCGATCTTCCGCCACAGTCGCTTCTCTTCCTGAGGAGTGAGTGGAGGCGGCGGCTGAAGGCTGCGGTCGTCGCCATATACGAGCTCGCCGGAGGGCACTTCTACTATAGCTTCTGCATCGCCTTTCTCTAAACTGCCCTTCTCGACCATGGCGGAGGAGTGTACTGCTAGGCCAGTCATGTCGGGAGCGAGCAACCTAGGCTTGTCGCCACCACGCCTCTAGCAGCTGGTTATCAAAGTGACAGCCCGGTGGTGCGGGGCGAATCGAAGGGACGGGATCAGAGAATGTGAGATGCGGACGGGTGTCATTGAATGCGGGGTGCAAACTGACCACGGGTTGCACGCACATGACCACGAGTGGCACACTGGTGCCGTACGGCAGTGAAAACGGAGTCGCCCTCAGGGTTCTTGTATGGGGCCTGCGTTCTGCAAGACGGTTTCGTGGCTTCTTGTGGGAATCATCCAAAATCTCCCAGGCCCTGCAGCGCAGATCCGGCTATATCGCATTGCAATTGGACGAGACGCAACGCGTATGTTTTCACACAGAACTAGTCCTCTGACTTGTAAGTGAGGACCGTCATATCCTGTTTAGAACTGCCCGTAGGCTCAGATGCGTCCACGTACCTAACACGTAGCGGACCAGGTAGACCCAATGGTGCGCAAGAGCTCGCATTGGATCGCACCTTAGCAGTGCGTGCCGGGCTTTGAGTATTCAGACGTCGTCCTCGACCGGATGCACGGCTCGCGCCATGCCATCCATTAGCAGAGGCCATGAATCGTAAGTGCTTGGAGTCTTCATCGGCTACGCTCCAACGCCGCTTCACTGCTCGTTCCAGCTCACAGATCATCACGCCCACCCCTTTATAATTGCACGGTTCTTGGAAAGATATGCAAAGGCGCAGCAAAGATTCCATAGGCAAGGAAAGCAGGATCATCTTGAGGAGAGGCTAGTACTACTAGTAGTAGTACTAGTCGTCCACTGACCGGTGTGGCGGCAATATTTACATGTATTTGTGCACGGTGGTGGCACCTGCGGTGCCACGAGTAAGTACTGAGTACTGAGTCCCCAAGTCGAACCAAGCAATTGGGCGAGGCGATATTCCTAGTAGACTCTAGTTGTAATGCTTCACGAGGACGCCGTGAATGACCTCCTGCTCCGTCCCGTCCTCGTTCTTGGACAGCTTCGACACACCGTACGCTCTCGTAACGCCCGTCCTGTACTGCTTCATCGTCGGCGCATGGCCTTCCTCGAATCTGCACTTCAAGCCGATCCTCTGAAGCACTGGGCTCTCACGGAGTGGGTTGAGTCGGACGTCATCATCCGCCATGCCGAAGTAGAACACCCCGAGGCGCGCATAGCCAGCCTGGTCGGCCGGAGGCTGCCGTACGCGATGTATGGTCGCTTTGTAGTATCCTCCCGAGAGGAACTCTAACCCATCGCCGATATTTACCGTCTATGAGCAAGCTGTCAGTGTACGTGACCGACGGGTTTCAGGGGCAGCTCATACCAGCGCATTCTCTATGTGACGGACCCAGCGCCACCGTCCGTCCGGACATAGGATCTGGAGACCGGATACAGGCTGGCTCCAGAGGATTGTGATAGTGCCGATATCTGTTCAGCCATGCTGCGTCAGAATAATGATCACCAGATGGGGATGTTCAGCATACCAGTGTGTCCCTTCATCCATACATTGTTGGTCTGAGATTCCTCCTGCTCCGAGCGTGGATAGCTAGAGTGTCGAACGTAAACTATCGAAGGACAAGAGGGTCATTCCTTGACATACTACTTCATCGTACGGGCTTCCCAAGCAAGGAATCAGTCGGCGGCGCTTCTATCAGGTGGACAAACGTACCTGACGCATCAGACGGGTTCTCGAAGTTGTGAAGGTTCACGAACGTCTCCTCAGGCAACTCCATCCCTTGGGCAAGCATCCTACGATTCTCACGATACAACTTCGGTGATATAGTCGGCACAACGGCACGCACCTGAGAAGGGGGTGAATCACGTTGAAGTGGTTATGCTCTGTGAATGCGCGTAGTTCAGGCAGAAACGGTTTGATTACTTCCGGGTGCTGTTGGAGCTCCGAGTCGGTGACCGAACGGTGGACTGGATGCCTCGTCAGCCAAACGACGACATTACCTATCCCAGTATCATTTTGTGGACTTACAATTGTACTGTTCAATCTGGTCCCGAACACCGTTGCTGATATCCTGTGCGAGTTGTCAGAAGCGCCACGGTATATGCGAGTCGACGACATGGCTTACCCAAGTCTGGCGTGGCTTATAGCCCCTGTAGGACCCGCTTCCTTGGAAGTCGCCCATGAGACGCTTCTTCTCCTCTTCCGGCACCTGCGTGAACATGGCGTCCGCGATATCGAAGATGCGTTCGTTCTGCACAGGTCTGCATTTCAGTGACACTTCAAGCGGTCGTGGGCGACGCACAGGCATGACATACCTGAGCTTGAGTGTACCCGTGGTTCACGACGTACAGAAACCCGTACGTGCGCATGGCGGAGCGTACTTCAGCGACCAGCTCTGCCTGCCCTTCAGGAGTGCCCGCTTTGGTGAAATCGATGACGGGAAGAGGTGCCCATTCCGCTGAGTATGCACCACTGAGTTTAGAGGGCTTTACACGATAGTACGAGAGAAAGACTCACAAATATCCTTTGTTGGCGGCGCTGGAGTGTAATGAGGGAGCGGAGGTATTGTCGCGACCGGCATGGTTGAATCCTGTGGTAACTGGGTCCTGGGAGTTGAGACCAGCGACGAGCAATCAAAGGTCATATTCTACTACCTATATAGGCCCATGAATCGGTGCGGGAGCTCGACCATGAAGAAGCGGCCGTGAGATCGGAAGCAGAACGAAGCTGCCAGGCTTCACTATCTCCCGCTACCGGCGAAGTCGAAGAGCAGTGACCCGCGTCATATGCACGCAGAAGACAGCGAGATAGCAGTATGAGTACTCAGAGACAATCAGCAGGTGTAGTTCTGATAGCAAGCTACGTTCAGCTGAGCAGCGAGACGGACGGCCGGCGGGACATTCGAAGGAACAGCCGCGAGAAAATCGTCAACAGCGCTACAGTAATTATATTACTCTCTGCATGCACGATGCACATATTCCTCGGTATCAGCTTCCGACTCCGTAGATGGGAGGACGCTGGGTAGTGCAAGATATCCAAGGACGGAAGATCACGCTCTAATCGACAGCGATCCTGTAGGCTGTCTGCTACCGCTCTTCAAGGAGCGTCGTCGGGCGACCTGCAGGCTTGAGAGCCAACTGGATGAGGCGAAGCACGGCATGGTCGTTGTAGGAACAACGTGGACGAACCATACTGATGGACCTCTGGAAGCCTGAAGGAGATGGCGAGGAGTCGACTCGGATGCTGAGATGATCATGGTGATCGGAGTGCAACCTGGTTTAGCACTTGGCGCTTCTTTGGGCGCTCAGAGAACACTGCGTCGCCGGTCGGTGTACACACCAGGATGCAGATGGCCGCTGCCATTGCCAAGGTCAATCCGCCAACGCTGTGGGAAGAGGTAATCAGTTTAGGTCTCTAGCAGAACTGTTTATCCACAGCCAAAACATGTGCTTCAACGGTCGCCTCGTTTCCTACAGCGTGTACCGAAATTCGGGGGCTTGATCGCCCATTCTCTTCAGCTCCTCTGCAGTATATTCTACTCTTATCCCCTGTCTCTCCAAGTCCATCCGCCTGGCGTCTCGTTTTATGTTACTGCGCTGGTATGCATAAGCCGTTAGAGATGCAAGGACGAGACCAACAACGGTGACAATCAAGTCAGCCATGTCTAGAAGACAGGATCATGTAAGCTTTGACCAGGTCTTACGTAGCGATCGGAGAAGGCGACATACGTCCTTCGCGATACCGTGGAGCATCTTTGACACGATAGACGTTGCTAGCGATAAAGCCTCCGAAGTTCGACATCGTGACCTGCATCGCGAGGCCGATGCCCCGCTTGTAGTGCCCGACAATGTTGTTACCCAGCCTACGCGAGCGCCTTAGCGACCTAACGAGGGCACAAGAGGAGAGGGCGTACCAGCTTACTATCATCGGAGCACTCTGGTAGGAGCCCACGATGACCAAGTAGAGAGCAGAGTACTTGGCTCCAATGCCGACGTCCGAGAGGTTGATCACAAAGCCGAGAACAGTGAGTATGAGGCCTGCGCAAATGAAAGGAGAGCGCATCTTGATACGGTCCGAGTACGAAGAGCAGATGACAACAGTGAGGGCTAGTAAGAGATGCAAGATCAGCGAAACGAGTAGTGACTAAAGTCAAGATGCAGAAAACGCAGTACTGGCTAGAACATAGGGCGGCACTGTGAGTAGTTGAGAAATCGCAGGGCCGTATCCAAAGCTGCCAAGCCGACATTGGTCAGCGTCTTCAGTACGAGCCAAGCAAACTTACGCACTCACCCATTGATGATGGATCTACCCCGCGGCATGGTTCGGTCAGCATTGGAGTAGCACGATGAAACGCAGTTGAACACCTTACGGCAGGAAAAGAGAGGTGCTGTATACTACCCGACGGACAATAGATGATCAGTTCGAGCATTTCCAGCTCTTTCACGGTGCGGACGCACTGGTGGTGGTGTTGGTACAGTCTAGTATACCGCCCACGATGATCTTCCAGTCACACAGCGCAGCAGTGAGTTGCCGGAGCTCGAAGTGCTCCTCTTCACCCACAGAGGAGTTGTCCATCTCTATGCAATGTAAACATACTTCGGAGGCAGGAGCGATAGCGAGTGAGGCACAACGTACTGAGCCGGTGGATCAGGAAGGAGCGTTCCTCCGGAGTGAGGAAGTACGCCGTCTCCGGGAGGTCAACGAATACTCATGATAGCGAATGATCGTCAGCTACCGTTCGTCCCGTTGTATACACCGACATTGGGCTGGACACTCACCGAAGAACGCAACCAGAGCTGTGAATATGGTGAGCAGCCCTTCGATGATCTGCGACGAACACAAACGGTGAACTAACGTCTGACGGAACCACGTGAAGCACGTACAAATATCCAAGACCAACCAAGCAACCCTCCAGCTCCAGATATGAACGATATACCGTACGCGAGCAGACCAGAGAATGCCCCAGAGATCGTCGCACCTCCCCAGAAGAGACCTAAACGCCACTGCAGCATGTGCCGCGGGTACCATAGCGTCAAGCTGCAGCGAAACGTCCATCAGAAGTAGCGTCAGAGAACGATCGCAGCATCCCAATGCGAGACCCAGATACTCACAGGTAGAATACACCCGGAGAAAGACCTGATTCCGCTATGCCAAGGCAGATGCGTAGACCGACAAGCTGAGGATAACTGGTTTGCAACTCGTGAGAGCGAGGTGGCAGCAGCTGCATCGCCTGCCGTACCTCTTGACCAAACCCATGAGAGTCCTACGGGTTGTAATGGTGCCGACGAATGAGTAGAGGATTCCTTGAGGAAGGAATGGATAGCCTACGCTATAATTCCCCAAGCCAGCTACACGGTGTCAGGCAATAATTTGGGGGGGAAGAAGGACGAGACTTGCCGTCAGTCCGGGGAGCCACCTCGATGGACGAAATTTCTTGAGGACTAAGCTGTCGGGTGGAACGGTTAGGCTAAACTGGAGGAGTCTATGTGAGGGCACGTACTTCGCAGGGACGTTGAATATGCAATAGAACTGTATTGGATCATAGATGCGCGTCAGTACCCCCTCGACATGGCTAGGGGCCTACTAGTAACCTACCAAGTAGTACATGGTCTGCGAAAAGGAAGTAGAGTGAGAGCTGCAGCCGGGGAATAGATACAAGGCCTCCTCACCAGAGCGATAGTATACTTCTCGCCGGTAAGTTGCAACTGTACAAACAAACCCTGTAGCTTGGCATTGCCTTCGACAGTCCGTAAGACCAGCGTCGAAGATATATGAGTGGATGCACTCGCCTATGTTGCCTCGGTCAAGAAAAGAGACAAGGTACAGAATAGTCATTGTCGGGATGAGTCGTGTGTCGACTTTCCTCCACAGATGTTTCTCTTGCTCAGCGGTAAGAAGCGGCGGTCGAGGAAGGGTGCCGAGTTCGGCCGGACCGGCATGAGACAGATGGACTGAATCGCCCTCAGCGTGCTTCTCATTGGTGGGGGGAAGCGACACGGACTCGGCCTCCGACATCCTGGAGTGAGCTCGGAGAGCAGGGGCCTACAGTCGAGGGGAGGGAATGAGGTCAAGGACGGGACAGGAACTGTGTATATATACCTTCCCTGGCTCGTGTTTGCCTCTAATCAGGTGCCCGTCAGATTAGCCGTGAGTTCAATCTGCCAGCTGAGGACACGCACAGGGATGCCGCGGCCACGAGCACAAGGATATCCTAATCGCAAGCGGCTGCACTCAAGCATGCTCAACAGAGCGGTGGTGAGTGGCCCTGCTCCCTGGGCTGGGCCTTGCAGCGAAGATAGAGCAGCTGCGGAGGCGACGAATGTTGGAAATATAATCTCCAGCCAACTTCAGCATTTCGAAGGTTTGGGGGCGAGGGACGGCGAAGCTTACGACCGGTGCACAGAGAATAGCTCGGAGATGCTCTTCTGACTTTTGGGGTCCTTCAAATGCTAGGCCTTCAGTCAGGGTTCTCGAGCGAAGACTGCTGAAGGAGCTCGAAGGGGTCGCGGTGGTGCTATTCTGAGGCGTATTTGTCCTGGGCTACCGTCAAGATCACTAGTATACAGCGATGGGACATCATCACACCCACTGCAACAAATCGGTGGTCCTCCTTACTTGGTGTCAGTGACATGCCACACACAGAGACACAGGTTGCGCCTCTAACATGGGGATCAAACGACCGACGAAGAGCCTGCCAGAATGAGTCAATAAAAGATATGCGAAGACTCCAGTGGGACTCACGAGTAGGCGCTGCAGGAGCGGCTCGAGTGACGTGCGGTACGGCTTGAGGCCGCGAGGACTGACATCGAGCAAGTTCACCGCAATTTTGGCAGCGGCATAGCTCATTTCTGTGGTTATTTAATCAGCATGGTCGGCCTGGCATGGGCACTACCATCCGCAGGCACAGGACTGCCAGCTGCAGGTTCGCGACGTGCCTCGACTCGGCGATGGCCCTTCTCACTGGCAGCGCTCACGACATCGTCTTTGACAGCTGTGGTCATGTGTATCGAGATCACGACCGGCAGCTGCCTACATATGCCCTTTTGCCATATGCTAGTGCAGAGAGGGACATTTGGCGAAACCTGGAAACAAATCGGCATGAGCGCTTATCGTTGCCCGACTCGGACGGCTCAGCATCGTAAGCGCCTATTGAGATACAGTACTGGTTGACCACCCCCGGTCAAGCCTGATTACTGAGAATCTACCACTCAAAATCGGGTACGCAGACGAGTCGACAGGCCCAGCACGAGTGGGAGATGGTGACTGTGGAGGAAGAAATCTGCGGGAGCCAGCGAGACTCGCGAGTCGGCGCTCGGCTGCCAGACGCTGGGTGCCGGCCTCTCCGGCTTAGCCACACCGGTACAACTCCCCTAAGTACACTCAGACTTTGCTCAGACTCATGATGTTGAAGGCGGCCCAAGCGAAGCCCCTTCACGCTTGCAAAGGCCAGAAACCTCCTAGGTGCATCAAAACCATTTGGGCCACGGCGGCGTCTCCGATTTGCCCGCCTCCTGAGAGGATAAGCTAAAGAGTGTACCTGAATTCGGGGGCTCGGTCTCCCATCCTCTTCAAATCCTCCTCCGTATACTCTACTCGCATCCCCCGCATCTGCAAATCACGCTGCGTTGCGTCGCGTCTCTTATTGCCGTGCGAATATGCGAACGCGGTAAGCGGCACCAATACGAGCCCTGTACCAACAAGGACCATCTCCGCGATGTCTACGATGTAACGTGCATCAGCATCGATACTCAGTCGTTTGGGGGTCTTTGTCGCCTCCAACTCACGTCCAGGTATATACCGCGGAGCATCTTGCACATGGTAAACATTGCTGGCGATGAGCCCACCAAAGTTTCCGACCATGACCTGCATGCCGATGCCGATCCCGCGTTTGTAGTGACCGACGGTATTGTTGCCTAGCCTATTGATCAAGGGAAGGGTAAGCAAACGTCCTGCGTTGCTGTCGAGCGGAGGCTACACAGGAAGCGGAGAACGTACCAGCTGATGACTATGGGCGCACTCAAATAGGCTCCGATTACGACCAAGTGTACACCGAAGTACTTCGCGCCGATGCTCGCATTGGATACATTGATCGCGAAGCCGATGAACGTAAGGACAAGCCCGGCCAAGACAAAGGGGGAGCGCATCTTGATGCGGTCGGAGTACATTGAGCATAGCACGACGTTGACGGCTTGTCAGAGAGCATATACGTTTAGAGAACAGTGCGACTGATACGGAGAACTGAATATTCCTACTGGCTACGACGTAAGGCGGGACGGTGAGCAGCTGTGAGAGAGCAGGGTCGAAACCAAAGCTGCAAAGCAGATCTGTTCATTAGGAATGACCAAGATTCGAGCCATACGCTGGACTCTGACCCATTAATGATGGACCTGGAAGCGCCCTGAACTTAGCTTGACAGCCGGGATGCAGCTTGTGCGGGACTCACGGAAGGAAGAGTGCTGCGGCATATACTGCAGGCGTGCATCAGTACTGGAGGACGTGCTTTGAGACTGCATGACAAGACGCACTCGGGGAGACGATGGATATGTTCGTAATGCTGCCGACGATGATCTTCCAATCCAGGATGGCATCGGTGAGGTGGCGGAACTCAAAGCGCTCCTCTTCGCCGACAGATGAATTGTCCTCATCTACGTAGTTGGTGAGTTCCACGAGGCCACAACAGTTCATTTTGACGACGGCCCCTTACTCAGACGATTGATCACGAACGAGCGTTCCTCCGGCGTCAGGAAATTCGCAGTATCTGGCAAGTCGACGAAGACTAGATGAGACAAGCGGAGCAGAAGCCCTCACTGTGTGAGATCATGCAGGGCACACACTTGCGTAAACGACGCACCTGCGAACGCAAGAAGAGCCGCAGCGACTGTGACCAGTCCTTCGATAATCTGCAATCGCATTATCGGCTACTAGCTCTATGTTTGCCGATACGGCGTCGGACGTACGAAGATCCATGACCATCCAAGCAGGCCGGCTGTTCCGGACATGAAAGAAATCCCGTAGGACAGGAGCCCGGAGAACGCTCCCGAGAAAGTCGCCCCGCCCCAAAACAGTCCGAATCGCCATTGCAGCATGTGTCGCGGGTACCACATCGAAAGCCTGGGGAACGGCGGCGCGGTCAGAAAGCTGGGAGCAGAGTGACCAGTAGGCGAAGCCCACCTGTAGTATATTCCTGGAGATAACCCAGATTCAGCACTGCCAAGCAAGATGCGGACGCCGACGAGTTGATGATAGCTGTCGCGGAATCATATATATCACGTCAGCGCGACTTGAGGTTGCTATACTATTCGGCCTACTTCTTGACCAGGCCGGTAAGTGTCCTAGGGCGATCAAGAGAACATGAGCACTGCGGAAGGCACTCAGAGACGGTAAAGATTTGTCATGACTCACGCGGCGATTCCCCAAGCCAGCTGCAGCACCGTCAGACTCCTTAGCCCATGCCATAGTAAGGCGAGACTTACCGCCATGCCAGGTATCCATCTCGAAGGTCGAAACTTCTTGAGCACCATACTGAGTAATAGTATTCAATTACGAGCGTTTTATTTATATAATAGCGCGAGTACTTACTTTGCTGGGATGTTGAAGATGCAATAGAACTTCGGTTACGCGCATGAGCCCAGAAATACTACAGTACGCTCCGCCTGTCGCAGCGGTATGCACGTACCAAATAGAACATAGTCTGCGTGGGAGGTTACGTAGACTGGCGCTCGATAACATTTGCTCACTTACCAGAGCGATGTTGTACCTTTGACCATCCAAGTCCAGCTGCGTGAGCAAACCCTGCAGCCTCGCATTCCCTACGATGTGCACACAGCTTCAGCATGGAAAAGGCTTGCACAGGGTGCTTTGACTGACCGATGTTGCCTCTGTCAATGTACGAGACGAGATAGAGCAGTGTCATGATAGGAATGAGTCGCATGTCTATTTTACGCCATAGTTTCTTCTCTTCCTCGGGGGTCAGGATGGGCGGCGGAGGAAGACCGTCATGACCGTCGACGGAGAGAGACCTTACGGTGAGCACGGTCTCGGCTTTATCCACCTTCTCCTCCGTCGGGCTTGAGGGTACGGCCGTTGTCTCTGACATCGTGAAGCTGGGCTTATGGATGAGGACCTGCCGTTGGAGGTGAGATCACTGGAAACAGCGAGAAGAAACGGAGAGACTATATACCGCTGACACCGAACTCGATGAGTAGCTTATGCAGCGTGCAGCTGACGAGCACTTTTCCCCATAGACGTTGAGTTCACGGCCGTCCCACACGAAGTGTCCTCGAAGGCTGTCCTTGACATCCTTCTCGCGGCGCCCGCAGGAGCGCCGTAGGAACTCTCTCGAGACAAGGGTCCAGGGATGTACCTCAGGGGACATCGCCCAAGATTCCTCTCATATACTTCGCCTTCTGCAGGTGGAGTCTGATAGCCTGCGATATTTATGGCGGTGACTCCGGATCGGAAGTCGTGCGTCCCAGAGCATCAGGTGTATCGCACATCCCGGCCCTTGAACCTTGCAGAGGCTGCACGAAACATGGATTCGGTTCAAGGCCTCGTAGAGCTGTACCAGGCTCTTCCGAGAGCGCGGCGTATACATAGGATGGCAGACCTGAGAATCCTCGGGCAAGTGCCGGGTAAGCCAACGAACGTGCGTCGATAGTTCAATCACTCACGGTGGAGGAGCCTGGCAGCACGTCTCTACTTCAAGCGTCCATACTCCGCTTTGTGAGTTGTGTGACGCCGTGGAGCGTGCCTATACAGGAGAAAGTGTCAAGAGCTGACCATTACACGGACCGCTTGTACGTACCTACGAAGACACATTCCCGGCGCTTTCGGATCCGAGCTGCTTGGGTAGTGCAAGGCATCATCTCCCGTAGCGGCGACCGTCCCGGTCGAGAGTGACCGATAGAGGTAAGCGTTCATGAGGATGCGCCGCGTATACGAGATGTTCGTTACCGCATAGGCAAGAAACTGCACTGAAGCAAAAGCGGGCGCTGCCCATCCGAGAGACACATAGGATTACACAGGATGCCCTGCATCCCGACATTAGGTTACGGAGGAACAGTAGCGTAACTTACTGGTACACTGGTTCTCAAACCTTGATGCTTCTTCTCCTCGCTTCCCCATCCCCGCCACCGACTGGTGTCCCTACCGCGAAGCCGCCCCCGCCTTCCCCGTGCCCACGCTCACAGTGCTGCTGACAGTGGTCATCATCATGGACATCGGGACTGGCAGCCGCTGCATCGATTGGCCGTGCTCTAGCCCCGCGTGCGCTCTCTCCTCTCGCTCTGCTGGCCCCACCGACCCTCGCGACCCCGCGTTCCGCGAGCTGCGCGCGTATAGCGCGGAATGTCGGAAGGTCGTGTACCCGCTGGGGACCATGGGCATGCCTGGCAACGGGATTGGGTGACGCGCATCCTGCGGAGACGCTTGACCATGGCCCCCGTTGTCGCCGTGTACTTGAGCGCAGAGCGGTGATTGCGGACGTGAACGCTCGCTGCCGGTGCTCCGCAGGCTCGTCAGCGACGGACGTGAGAGCGGTGGAGAAGCTGACGCTGAGCGCGGAAGCGGCGCGTCGGCTATGATGTTGAGGCTTGCTTCGGAGTATGAGGCGGAGGACCGCTTCGCCTTCACTGAGCTTCCCATGGCGGAGCGCATCGTGCGCTTCAGCAGTGAGTCGGCAGAAGAGTAGCTCGAGAGTGTTCGACCACCCCCTTCTGCCACCGCTCCGCGCTTTGGGCGCCGTCCGCGCGAGCCCGAAACCGTGGCCTGAGGATAGCCGTAATAAGAGGTCGGGCGCGGGCCGGACAAGGCTTCGTTGCTATGCCCCGATGAGGCATCGCCCTCAGCGTCGAGCTCAGGCTCGCTCCCGCTCTGTTCGCGTGAATGAGCAGTGGGCCAGGGATCCGCGCGCTCGTTCTCGGGCGTACTGAAGGCGGGTGAAGGTGTTCCCGGGTCGCCGTAGTGGGCGTTCCACCCGGTGCCCCAGTACAGATCACCTGGCACGGCGGTCTCGAGCGTTTCTGTGCGCTGGATGGCGCGCACTGCTTGCTGTTCACGACGGCGCTGGGCGATCGCGACGTCCAGCCAGCCTTCCCATTCCGCCTCGCTCTCTTCGGAGTCCTCCGTTGTAGGATGGCTCGGTTCCGGCGCATCGAACTCACCGATAGGTGATTCCACTACGAGCGCGGAGTCGTTGACATGCCGCGGCTGCGATCGCGCTCGCGCTCGTGGAGGAGGCTCAAGAGGTGAAGCTTCCATAGCGCTCAGGCGACGCGCCCACTGTATGGCGAGGTCGTCCTCTTCATCGTCATCTTCATCCTCCTCGTCGCCGAACATGACGAGTTCCATCGCGCGTCCGACTGCGCCTAGTCCCGCGCGTCTCGCCTTACGCACAAGCGCGAGCCGCCATTCCGGATACGGCACGCCGCGCTCGAGCGCGTGTGTATCAATGCGAAGTCGCGGAGGTCGCGCGGGAGTCATTGGCCTTGTGGGCGGCGCGGATGCTAGGCGAGAGGTCGGAAATGGGTATGCGCTATGCGAGAGATGCGAGGGCGTGGACGGAGGGAAGGGAGACGCGGCAGGAGATGAGGAGCTTGGGGAGGGTGCGGGAGGAAACGTGTAAGAGGAAGATGGTCCTGGGGTAGGGAGGTCGGAAGCGGACATCGGGGATGATGTTCGCGTACTGAAGACAATGGGCGACGGCAGCGATACTGAGGGAGGACGCGACGGAAGGAAAGACGAGTCGCACTTCGGAGGGGCAGATCTGTGCAAAACGCGGAGTAAATGCGAGGAGGCTTGTGGGCGCGCGCATATAGTCAGCCAAATACATATGCAAAGAAGCTGTGCACTAACCTGCACTGCTCAGCATATCAAGCACGATCCATACTGCATCCTCGCCCTCGTCCTCCATGTCGTCTAGTCCAGAACGACTACCTCGCCTTGCGAACGCGTCCCACATCTCTGCGAGACCTGAACCACTCGGGCTACCCATGAGTGCACTCGCACTCGAAGCAAGACTACTGCTCATCGTTGCAGTAGCATCACGCGATCCGCGCCGCCACCACGGCCCCTGCGCCGAAGGAGACCAGGCGTCCGAGGAATAGCGTTCATACGGCGGCGATAGGGAGTCGTTGCTCATAGTGCGTCGTCGCGGAAGATCGAGCAAGAATTTGATGCATACTAGGTCGGATGCTGATGATGCGGGCGGTTGGTGGGTTGGCAAGGAACGTGTGCGACGGGACGATCGAGAGGGCAAGTCGAAATTATCACCATCCTGTATGCAGAGCATTGACGACAACGGCGCTGAAAACGCCGCATGGGTGTCCTGTGAAGCATATTGAGCGAATTGGCAATGTCAGATAGTACGAAGAGATGAGAAATGATCGTAGGCAGGACACGCGTGACAATCAGGGCTCAGAAGGATCCTGGACCCAGTCATTGCCAGTGCATGCCGTCACCTGTCGACCTGACATGAGAGAGTGCAGGTGACTACAGGAGAACTGGGCCGCATACAATCACCTCGAGACTTACGCAGGCACCAACCGCGTTAGTGGCGCAGTGAGATGTCTGCCGTACCTCGGTATTGTACACTCGAGGTCATGGTGACAACGGAGTACTGTTTCATGCAACGAAGGCACTCACATGGCGTTCCTTGCACAGGGAAAAGACACCTTGATGAATAATCGCCCACCGTTCTTTCCATTCGAGCGTTTTCTTCTTCTTGCCTTTCTCGCGCAGTAATGGTGATCTCGGGCTGGCGTCCTGGATGTCGTCCTCTGACTGATGGTCGCGTGGGACTCCGAAATCCCTCAGAGTGGCCTCGACCGTGTCGCCGATCACGCGAAGCGCCCACACCTTTGCCGCGAAGTAGGGAGCAATGTACGCGTCGAGTGAAAAACGAGGAAGCGAGACGAACGAGTGCGAGAGCGGGTGTATTTCGAGCAGTTCGCCGGGGTGTATACCGTACCACTCTAGCGAGAAGCGGTCCTCCAGTATCTGCGTGGTGGAGAAGGTTATGAGCACCCATGCGGCTGCTTCCTGGGACGTGCCGGAGCTGTCGGCGTCAAGAAGCCGGTCGAGAGGGTCTGATGCCGTCGAGGTGGAGGGGCGTGTATTGTACTTGTATCGGTGAGCGTCAGTGAAGGATTTGTTGACATCGAGGTCGCCATCGTCCTCTTCGTCCTCTCTGTCTTCGTCCTCTTGGGCTAGTGGCTCTTCCTCCTCGTTACTGGACGTTGAGGCGGACCGATCTACGACCGCTAGCCGCGTCTTCCGTAGAGGTGCAGCGAATGTTATAGGAGACAGCGAGCGACGGCGAGCCTTGCGCGGAGACACAGGAATGCACCGTCGGTTTGTCTCGCTCTCGAGTTCTTCTCTTGAAAACTTCTGGAGGAGAAGATGCTTGAGCTGTGAGACAGGCCACGAGGGATCAGCATGCGTGACCAGCCACTGGTCCGTGCAGACTGCGAGCTGGCGTGTCATTCTCAAGTTTCTCTCACACAAAGCATAAGTGCCTACCCATTCTGCAGGCTATTCGAAGAGACCGCTGTTCTGCCATCGCCCACGGGTCGGAGAGGTGGAAGATGGCGGCAAGAGACAGGCTTGATGCGCGACCCCGCGCGTGTGCAGCCACAGTGGTCACGATCACGTGAAGGTGACTTCCTTGTCACATTTTACGGGACGCGTGACGTCTCATGGACGCTCCTTCGGCAGTAACGGCATGTCCCGGGAACTCGCGTGGCCTGCACTATGTACGGTTTTAACTTCTGATCGTTCTGTCTGAGAGACATCGTCCTGACTTCCATCCATATCTTTTCAGCGTACAACGTTATGCTTTATATCTTCGAAAGGCACCACTATTGCCGCGTCCCCTACTCGGTCTCAACCCAGTGAACTTCGAGGAGCGCGGTATCCTTACCGGCGCCAGCGTGTCCGCCTTATTGTTACTTAAGTCAACGGCGTGCTGCTCAACGTCGTCTTCGCACGGGATGACGACAGGGCCTTCTGTTATAAACCAGACTGCACCCTACTGCTGGATAGCAAGTTTAGCCATGATAAGATGTGACTCACGCTTGCTCTTCTTGCGTAGGCTGGTCAGGCAGTAAGTTCTGCACGCTGTCTAAGGTATGCGTACCGATTTCTATTCATTCTGAGCTCACTTTGCCTTGCAACAGTGCAGCGCCTACGTCAAAATGCGCTGTGTTCATATGAGTCATTTTTAGGTGCCCTTCCGCCATCATTTTGCCCAGATATGCACTGAGAGGTACCATGAGCGAACCTTGCTCCATGCACTCGCACACGAACCACTCCCTCGCACGCGTCAGGGCGCTGACGCACGTAGAAGCCGAGGATGAGAACGCACTCAACCTTATGAGACGTCCAACTGTGTCCTTCAATCACCCTTGTATGGACGGAGCCACAGGCGGACATGCATCGGGCTCCCGCTCCCTATGGTTTGTATTTAAGCCACGAGTGAAACCAGCGCATCGAGCGCGGACGCCCCGTTCGAAATATCACTGACCACTTTCCCCTTTCAGAATCAATGTTGCTTCAAGTAGAGCAGAAGTCTCGTCGCAGCAGCGTGGACAAAGACGTGGTCGAGGTCGTATTGGAAGACGTGTCTTCGGAGCCGATCTTCCCTTTCAATCTCAAGTCACTCCCTCCTCCGCCCATGACTCTATCTGCAAAGGAGGAGGCTCGCATATGGAGGAAGATCGACATGCGCCTTCTGCCTGTCATCACGGTGATGTACCTCATGTCTTTTGTAGACCGAGGCAACATAGGTGAGCTCTGACGTCGAACCCGCGGTTCCATCGCGTTAGATCCCTTCGTCTCAATCAGAATCACAGGGAATGCGAAGCTTCAGGGTCTCATAACGCAACTCAACCTCGTGGAGAATGAGTACAATGTCGCTCTGGTGCGCTCAGCCTCGCTCATTCACTTCCCGCCTTCATGCTGAGATATACGCCCTTGAAGACTATGTACTTCGTGGTATGTACTGGACGACTTTTTCGAGGCACTACATCCTGATGTCGCCAACAGTCCTATTCTGTCTGCACGATTCCAGCGAAGTATGCAGACCGGCTGAGCCCATTGCCTGTACATTGCTAAAAGCATTTTTCCTCCAAGCTTGCTTCTGAAGAAGATCGGACCGTCGCGGTGGCTGCCAGGACTTACGGTACGTCCATTCTTCTATTCTACAGAGACTGTCGATATTGAGGAGCGATCTCCAGCTCCTTTGGGGCGTCATCACGTATGCAGCCTACTCCGTACCCGCCCGCGCATGTCTCATCCATTGTCCTGTAGAACACTCATGGGCCTCGTGAAGACGTGAGCCTCGATACTAAGCGACCTGTCCCACTGGCAATGCATGAGCTCATGTCCGCCATCTAGCTATCCGCAGTTGGTCGGCGTACGCGTTGCCCTCGGAGTGGCTGAAGCGGGGTTGTCATCCGGCATCTTCTATTAGTGAGCATTCGTCCCAGCTATCGCTTCTCTGCGAGTCTACCCATCCGCCGCTATCCTTAGTCTCACGATGTGGTACCCTCGATACATGGTACACTACCGCATCGGGCTCTTCTGGGGCGGAGCTACGTTCGCGGGCGCATTCTCCGGCCTGGTGGCGTACGGAATCTCCTTCATGTCGGGAACTGCTGGCCTGCTGGGCTGGTCATGGATCTTCGTAAGCCTTCTCCTACCCTCACGTCGGGGAGATGACCGAACCCACTTGATGCAGGTCTTGGAAGGGCTCGTGACGGTCCTGGTTGCTATCGCAGCCTTCGTTCGTGAGTATGCTACTTGCTTCGTGGCAGGATCATATACACACAACCAATGCTATGATCTCGCTACTAGTGTTTGTGGACCTCCCCGATACCGCGCCATTCTTGACACCCGAAGAGCGCGCCTACATCGTGTACCGCAAGAGTGAGTACGCGCGCAGAACAACAAAACAGGGCATGAGGCTAATGTCTACAACACCCACTACTGCGTAGAGTACGACAACTCGTCAGGGGGCGAAGAGGAGCATTTCGAGCTTCGTCACCTCTGGGAAGGGCTGCTCGACTGGCAGACCTGGGCAAGCGCAACGTTGAACTTGGTCAACAGCATCAGTAAGTGACGTTTTTGACCTCGCTCTTGCCTCGGCTGATGTTCAACGTAGTGACCTATGGCATCGCTCTCTTTCTGCCGTACGTCGCTTTGGTACCATATGGTGTTGACCAGGTTGACCTCTTGCCTTCAGGTCGATCATCAATGGGTACGTCCACCCCGTATCTACATTGCGGGGTCATATCCATGACCGCATCGCTTTAGGTTTGGCTTTGACCCCACGATCTCCCAGCTACTTAGCGTGCCACCCTACGTCGCTGCCAGTACGCCTCTCCGACCTCTGCTCGACCCGCCGATACTTGCGACTGAGGGCGAATTCTGTAGCTGTCACTGTGGTAGTTTGGGCAATGTGGTCCGACAGAATCCGACGACGCTCTCCGTTCGTCTTTGCCGGATACGCTCTCATGCTTGCAGGCTTCGCGATCAACATCTCAGAAGCGAGCATTGGCGTGAAGTACTTCGGCACCTTCCTCGCCATTGTAGGCGGATTTGCAGGCTTCCCTGCGATCGTCTCCTGGTGGGTTCTATCTTTCCTGCTCGTATACATACATACCCACCGTTTTGTGAGGCAGGCTCGGAAACAACGTTGTCGGCCACTACAAGAGGGGCGTCGCGCTCGGCGTCCAGCTCATGTTCGGAAACGTAGGTGGGGCAATCGCGAGCAACATCTATCGCATCCAAGACGCGCCGCGCTACGTCCGTGGGCGTACGTATTTCCTCGGCCATATGCCCAGTCCATACCGTTCCGTCTAAGCGGAGAAGCGTGAGACTAACACCTCCTCGCACAGATGCCATAGAGATCGGAATAGGAGCCGCGGGCCTCGTTCTCGTCCCACTCACAGCTCTAGTATATGCTCGCATCAACGCGCGCCGAGCTGCGCGTGAGTGTACGGAGAAGGCCTTGGAGGAACCCCACTCGGAAGAGGCGATCCGCAGGCTTGGTGACCGCGCGCCTGACTTCATGTACACTCTGTGATGCTGTTTGTGGTTAGCCGCCATGTTGCATCCCTCCTAGAAACCGCACGATACGAGTGTATGGGTACATTCAGTAGCCCAAGCCCTCCGCAGTGCATTCCTGCGGACCTCCGGAGGCGCGCAGGCAAAGCAGTCGCGGATGAGCGCTGAGCGCTTATTATTCTTCCTCCCCACGCTCAATGCACTCATGGCCCCGCATGCAATCACATCGTTTCACCTCTTATTTCCTCTGGACGTATCCATACGATGTCGATATGACTATGAATAAACGTGCACGGGCTTTGGCTGCGCCTCCGCGACCGGGTGCCCGTCTCATAGGCCGGGAGTAAACATAGTTCCAGGAACTCGGCCTGTGAGGTCACACGGATGAGTCGATGCTCATTCTCCCATGGAGAACACCTCAGAGGTACGTCTGTCGCTTCTGTGGTTCAGTCAGGTGGGAGAAATACCTACACCGGCTACAGAAAGGTGCATTTGGAGAAGTGAGCCAAGCAGACACCTGTCTCGCTGTATCCGCTATGCCTGACCCTGCGCACAATTGCGGCCAATCTTCTGGCGTGTCGCAACGACAGCTGGACAAGGGCACCTCCATCTGGAAGACAGGCGGTGACCAACTGCTCTGCTGGGTAGAGACTTCATCCAAGGAGGTTGCCGAGTCGAAGGGTGTGCCGAGGCTCACCGCATCTCAAGAGAGACAGATGTGGCGGAAGGTCGATATGAAGCTGATCCCTCTTGTCACGACTATGTACCTGGTGGCTTTCGTCGACAAGACGAACATAGGTGAGTTACGACCATTGATCCGTTCCCGTGGCCTCAGCTGCACATACTACAGGAAACGCGAAGCTCCAGGGATTGACCTCTCAGTTGCAACTGACCGGTCATAAGTTCAACATAATTTTGGTCTGTCCTCATACCAGAGATTGTCTCTCGTACTGATCGCAGCTTGGGGTCCGCCAGACACTGAATTTCTTCGTACGGCACTCCACCGCCAAGGCTTCTGGCATCGTGCAGCAGTACTCACCTCCGTGGCAGATGAATTGCATCTTTGCCGTCCCCGCAAAGTCCGTTTCTAGCATTATGAGGTGGCTTGTCTATAAATCTGACCACCACAACCATAGTCTCGTTCTGAAGAAGATGAGACCTTCAATATGGCTCCCTGGAATCACCGTCCGTGCCTCTTGTCCTGGAACCTCCTGTGCCTGTGTCTGACTTCGCATATTTGTCCTAGATCACTTGGGGTATCATCACGTATGCACTACCTCTTTTCAGGCTTAGGCGGACATACTCAGCCATCATATGACTGTCAGTACGCTAAATGGACTCGTGAAGACGTAGGCTTGAACCCGCTTTCCCGTCTAATACTTCGCTGAGACGGAGTAGGTATCCACAACTACTAGCCGTACGTCTGTTGCTCGGCATTGCCGAAGCAGGCATGTCACCTGGAGTACTCTATTAGTTAGTGTTCGCTCGCAAAGTATGTGATTCTGACCTCACAGACTGATCCACATCCCGTCGCTACAGCTTGACATTGTGGTACCCGCGCCATATGCTGCAATATCGCATAGGCCTCTTCTGGGGAGGCGCCTCCTTTGCGGGCGCATTCTCTGGTCTCATCGCATATGCCATCTCGTTCATGTCCGGAACGTGCGGTCTGATGGGCTGGTCGTGGATCTTCGTATGTTCTAGTCATGATTGATCTCGATACACGCCCGACGAACACTGATCTCGCTGCTCTCGCACCGCAGATCATCGAGGGAATCGTATCAGTAGTTGTCGGCGTAGCCGCCTTCATGTGTAAGTCCTAGTTCTTGTTACATGCACCCGAAGAGTGCGTAGACGATCAGGACATTGTTTCAGTCTTTGCGGACTTCCCAAGCACGGCCGGTTTCCTCAATGCTGAAGAAAGAGCATACTTAGTCCACCGAAAGAGTATGCTGCCTTCCACTGCACAATTCGAATTGATGGACTTCATGCTAGCTTTCGTGTGCTAGCATATGACAACTCGTCGGTGGGCGAGGACGAACATTTCGCTCTGAAGCATGTTCAGGATGCAGTGCTCGACTGGCAGGTTTGGGCGACATGCATGATTGAGATGTCCATCGTTATCCCAGGTGCGTTTTTCTGTTGTCAGCTCCGAGACAAGTGCCTGGCGAGATTTAACAGTCGTTCATAGTGTATGGCATCTCTCTGTTCTTACCGTAAGCGTCGTTGCCAAGCTCTATTCGTCTGTGTCCTGACATCATGTACTATTCGCCAGGTCAATAATCAACGGGTATGCCTCGCTACATGTTCGTCGAGGCATTATGGTGATCCTCACCTTCACAAAGCTTTGGCTTCGAGCCCGCCATCTCTCAACTCCTGAGCGTACCGCCGTATGTGCTTGCAAGTGCGTCGCATCCTGTCAGCCCCACGCACGCCTGAAGCCTAACCGCTATCCATGTAGCTCTCATGGTCATCTTGTGGGCGGTCTGGTCCGACAAGCTCGAGCGACGGTCCCCTTTCATTATACTGGGACTGCTGCTTTGCCTCATCGGCTTCGTGATCAACATCTCAAGTGCGAGCCTGGGAGTCAAGTACTTCGGCACTTTCCTTGTCGTCACGGGTGGGTATGCAGGCTTCCCTGGCGTTCCGTCCTGGTGAGTGTCGGATACGGCACCTTCCGCCACTCGGATTGGCAAAGTATTCCATGACCTCAGAGCGGGAGATTCATTAACTTCAAGTGGCTTACGGATCGAATCATAGGCTTGGAAACAACCTCGTTGGACACTACAAGCGTGGTGTTGGGATGGCGATTCAAGCCGCGTCCGGTCAAATCGGCGGCATTATCGCCAGTAACATCTACCGAACCCAAGACGCGCCGCGCTACGTCGTAGGACGTCAGTATCCCCGAATTTGCGTCTGGCTTGCCAATGTACATGCTGATCATACCTTCCGCAGATGTCGTCGAGCTAGCGGTCGTCGCGACCGGTCTCGTGGTAGTCCCATCGGTAGTGGTGATATACATGCGGCTCAATGCCGCGCGGGATGCGCGTCTACGCGAGGTCGAGGATAAGGAGACGCCAATCGACCCCGAGACACTGCGAGCACTAGGAGATCGGGCGCCAGACTTCAGATACACCCTGTAGACACACTGGAGCCTCGCAAGACGCACGGCGGCACGGTGAGTCAGCTGTCTGTGATCAATGACTCGCTGAGGGAACAACATGATCCATTGGCGACCGGCTTTCAGTACGACAGGATTGTACGCTCTAGGTCGCGGATGCGACATCCTTCAGATTCAGTCATAGCCACCTGTAGAAAGCGAAGGAGGTAGTGCGTCAGGCCTAGCTCCGCAGGGAATGTTGATGTTGTCGGTGAGCTGTAGCTCGATGAGCGAGCCACTTGTGAATGCATCCCAGTCTATGAAACAGTTCGACTTCCATGGCTTCCCGTCGATCTTAACGCTCTGCGAAGGGTTATGAGAGGGCCGTCAAAAAGCGCAGCCGGAGTACTACGGTAGAGAGTCGTCTAACCTGAACGAAGACATGACCGCCGGTACCACTCTTCGGGTTACCGCGGAAGCCGCTGGAGCGGATCGTCGTTGTCGTGTTGAGGACGGGATTCTTGAACGAGATTTCCCTGAAGAAGGGCGACGACAAGAGGAATTGCCTTGTTGCAGGAAGCGGGTAGAGGCCGGCAAGGTAGAACGCGACGTAACTGCCCATCGCGCCGGAATCTACGTGGAATATCTCTTAGATAATGAGCTGGAAGAGACGGCAAAGGCTTACCATCGTTCCCTGGTAGGCCATTCACGGAGGTGTTGTAGAACTCGGCGATCACTTGACGCGAGCGCTGAGTGCTTAGTCCTGGCCTGTTGGCGTAGTGGTACATAAATGGAATCTGCTGCGACGGCTCATCGGTTGAATCGAAATAGCCCTGGTATAACGAGTTATGAACTCGCGGCCAGATGGTGAAGCTGTAGGTTACGACGTACCTGATCGAAGATGAAGTTCAGCCTTGAAACGAACTTCTCCCTTCCACCCTGGAGTGCGATGAGCTTAGCAGTATCATGAGGAACATACTGCGAATACTGCGGGCAACAGAGGAATCGGTCAGCGGCATCCCACACGAACGGAAAGCTTTATGCGTACCACGATGGGCGACCCTTCATAGAAACCATCATGGTTCTGAGCGTTCAGGAAGCACGTCGATTGGAGGGGGTCGTGGATACTGCAATGCCTTGGGTCCGTGAAGTTGAACACACCATCGGCGAAGCGAGGCTGCAGGTGGACTCTTCAATCGTCTGAATGTTTCCCGAAGTCTCAAATACCAACCTGCATGAAGCCAGCGATGTCCTTTCGGCCCGGGAAGGTAACGTTCGGATTCCACACATTCGCGAAGTTTTCCGAGCGTTGGGCGTACTGCGAACGCGTCAGCCACGAATTTCAGACTGGTACTGGCTGGGACCTATGTACCTTCCTTGCATCGTCTGCACGGCCGAGTATCTTTGCAACCTGAGAGATTGTGAAATCGTCAAAAGCATACTATGTCGAGTGAGTCAGTAGTGGGCGTTGGCCATGAGCAAGAGCAAGGTACTATACCTCCAGCGTTCTCGAAACCTGCTTGGAGTTCGTTCCGCTCCTTTCCCATACGTCGGACGGTATGTATCCCAAAGTCTTCCAAATGTTCACCTGCCGTCCTTGCAGATCCCAGTTCGGCGGTTGCAGTTCGGCATCTGCGAGGAGAGCTTGGTAGAGCGCGTCCGCAGGAACGCTGAGGTCACTGGCATGCTCGTGGAATCTACTGCAATTAGTACAGGGCATCGTGCCGGTCTCTGATCACTCTCACTTGACGAAGAATTCCGCGACGATCGGGTCGCCGTCTGCGATTGTCCCGGCCATCAGTAAGGATCTGCTCTCTGCCAGATGATGTAGTACATACTGCTGCCGCCCTGAATATAATGCTTGGCGGTTGCTCCTCGGCACTCGGGAAGCCAACCTATGACATCGATGAGCAATTGAACACGTGACTGCAACGGATAATACACCTTCATGCTGTTGGATGTTGATCATACCACGTACGATCCTTGCAAACGTCGCTGGGTCATGAAGTGCCATGAAGGAGTACAGCGTTCGATACGTGTCCCACTTGGTATCGGAAAAGGATGTGAGTAAATGTCTGCTACCAGGTTTATTCTACTCACGTTGCAGTAGAACGAGTCGTAATATGGCTCGGTCGAGTTCCATAAAGGATTCTCATCCGTATCTGACCAAAGCGTCACGGTGAGCAGTTTCCTCCCTGAAGACTTTGAGACGCGTACAATCAGCAGGCGACAGATGGGTCCTATACATGGAGCTGTAGAACAGGTCTACAATCTCAGGGTCGACGTTCGAGGTATCCACTTGCACTCTGCCGAGCAGTTCACTCCATTGAGCCCGGGAAGCAGATCGAACTCCGTCAAAGTCGAAGTCAGGGATCTCCTGCTCGGCGTTCGAGCAAGCCTGCTCCGGAGAAATGAAGGAGACCCCGACCCGCGCGAGAATGGACGTGGTTCCTATATCATGATGAGCCGAGGACGCCAAGTCGTGTTCGGATTTAGTTGCGGACATACCGTTCTTGTTCGGAGAGAATGTGAAGAGCGCACCGAGCTGATCAATGAAGCCTGAAAGAATACACAATAGCCTCGTCAGCCTTTCTATCCACTCGGTGCAAAAGGTCTACGGACTAGTATAGAGCTGAGTGAGGGTAACGGTCTGCTTCACTGGGAAGTCGGCTAGCCATGCGCCATACTCGGTCGGCGTGCCCTATTCATTTCGTCAAAACTTCTGAAATACGAGTGGAAGATCTGCATACCAGATCGTACCCGTCACCTTTGAAGTCGACGCAAGTGAAAGCGCGGTATCGTCCTGGCCCGAAGGAGGCTTCGAAGTGCGCTCCACCTGCGAATGCGAGTAAGATCATAGCTTATATTCATGCGTTACGGCATACCAGTTACGCGAGCAGTATCGGGATCCAGGTCCATGGAGGGATCCGTACTGCTCATCTGTCCGTCATTCGTGATATCGACGACCAGGCGGGGGAATTTGGTGCCCTTCGGGAATGTGTATCTAGGAGGGCCTCAGTCTGGAACTTTCGAGTGCCCGTACTACTATACTCACCGGTGCAGTGCCGCTCGACGAGTTGAGGTCAATTCCACGCGGATGCCAGTCGACTATGATCGGTTGAGTCTACTTCATACTTCCGGAGATGTACCACAGCATACCAGGTTTGATGAGAAGTAGCCTGGCTCGGCTGCATCATCCGGAGACCCTTGTTCCAGCTTTCAGCATTGCGATCTGGCATTGCATCCTGAGATGAAATGATCACCATCTGGCAAGACTTTCCTCAACACTTTGCGACCTGCGATCGACGTTTGACATTCTTCAAAGGTATTTCCCTTCCCGCATGATGCGAAGGGCCACAGCTTGAAAAGAGATAGAGGAACGGCCTAGGCAGCGGCCTGTGAGAGACGCACGCGGCGAGTCTGTGAGATATACATACTCCCCCGGTTCCATCGTCGTGTAATTGCGAGAAGCCAGTTGCATTAAAGACTGGGTTTGCGTCGTATCCTGCATGCTGAGTACTGGTGAGATTCGGCAGCCTGCGATCGTCCGTACAGACATTTCAACTTACGTTTCCTGGAGAATCGGTGTCCATCCCGACCTTCACCATTCCATGAGGGATCGTCGCGCCTGATCATGCGTTAGAATTGTGCACTTCGTTATATCTGCGCATCAGTATATAGTTACCAGGGAAGGTGTGGCCTCCGTTGGTCGTCCCGATGAACAGATTGACATGGCTTGCCGCGTCACGGATGAACGTAGGCGAAGACGGTGGTCGAACAGCAGTCGACGCAGTGACAGAACTCGGTGCAGCATCAGACGACGCATCCGCACCTGCCGATATAGGCCAGCTCGCGAACGCCGTCACCAGCACAATCAGTACGCGGCGGCGCAGTGGCATCATGACAGGCAGACCGTCGACAACGTCGCCGCACCTGCATGCCTTACATTTATACGCCGGCCCTTGAGAAAGTGTACCTTGGCAGGAGACAAGATCAGACGGTGTATGTGTCAGTCTGCGTTCTTCTTCACATTCCAGCCCGTCGAGGGCCTCAACGCTTTGAACAGCTGACTTGACGACCACGCTCGCCGCTCGTCAATCTGATCAATGAAGGCGGCACGATGCAGAGAACAGCGACCATGTGAGACAAGAAAAACGTACGACTCGCATTGCGATAGGATGGCCGGGAGAGGGCGGGCGTAGTACGGGCCTGCATGGATAGATCGCGCCGGGCACGGCCCAACGAATGCCATGGTGGGAGCTTCTCTCGGGTACGCTGGGCACGTGTTCGAGGCTTGTAGAGGTCTTCGTTGATGACAATGAGAGCCCTGCCTCGCAAAGTCGTCAGTATGCCAGTGTTGCGAACGCCTGATCTCCTGTAGATCTTCGTATGAAGGATCTGACGCACGCTATACAACAAGCAAACCGTTGCAGTAGCGAGGGCCGCAAAGAACGTCAGCTTCCGTCACCTGCGGCCATGCACCTTCGAGAAGCCATGGTTCGCGTGACCCTCGGAATTCCAGGCGCCCATTGTCAACATGAAGAGATATCCCACAATTCACGCAAGGTCCCGGACATGATACTCGTAAGTACAAGTCCCTCTACGTGTGCTCTATTGATACATGATATGCCTATATAGTCGTTCTAATCAGCTTCACACTTCAGCCAGCAACGAATATCGACGTACGCTGTGTCGAACTGCTCCATGAGATCCAAAACCTGCTCTAGATGGGCGAATGACAGAGTCTCCTGACGTCCAACTGCGAGCGCACCCGCGGTTTTGACGATATTCTTGATTTGCCGGCCGTTGACCTTCTTCTCGCCTAGGGAGCGCAGTTCCTCCTGCTTCAGGCCGCCGTACGGGACGTCCCCGTTCACCTTCTTGAGGAACGCGAGCCAGATGTGGCGTTTCGCGTCCGGCGAGAGGTCTTGGTAGCGTAGCGAGACGTGGATGCGGGACTGGAACGCCTCGTCGAAGACGCGGACGCGGTTCGTCGTCAAGAACAGGATGCCGCGGAAGTACCTACATGCGTTCGACGTCAGTCCATCAGTAAGTTGATCGAGTGAACGCACTCGAGTTGCCGGAGGAACACCGCGACCATAGCGTTCCGCTCGAGGTGCGCCAGCATGCGCTCCTCCAGGAACACGTCTGCCTCGTCGATCAGAACAACAGCACCCCATATCGCGGACACCTTCAGGATGGCCGAGAGATTCTGGTCCAGTGCTTCTGCATGCGTGCCGAGATCGGCTGCTCCCACGACATACAACGGCTCTGCGAGTGAGTGGTCAAAAACGGAGAGATTCAAGAATAGCGCATGGGTCGTACTTCGCACGTCTGGCAGGAGGGTCGCGCTTACGATGAGCTCGATGACGATGAGGGAACGGTGGTGAATGGGAACGTACATTCGCTCATTGCTTCCGCCGTCAAGCTTTTGCCTGATGAAGCAAAAGTCGTGTATGAATCTTCTCATGACAGCACTGCACAGTACGAGATGCGTACCTGTCCCTGGGTTGCCGAAGAGGTTGATAACAAGACCGTGTCCCTTGCCGGACACGAAGTCGTCGAACTTGCTCGACGTCCCGGCGTTGTGAGACTCGACCAACGTTTTTAGCACTGTCTTGTGCGCGGGCGGGATGACCAGCTGCTCGAACGCCTCGTCGTTCCACTCGAAGTGTTCCACGCGCTCGACGATGAACTCCACTGTACAGATCTACGTCAGCATGCCCGACCGCATGTTACGAAACGTCCAGTAATGATACCCACACCACTGCTTGTCTGAGAAACTGAACCCATACACGATCGGGGACGTGAGGAGGAGTTCCTCGTCAGTAAGCTCGCGGGCGTCCGGGTCCGCAGTCGCGGTCCCAGCTGCCGCACGCCGCGCGCGCCGAGCGTGCCTGTCGATATCCTGTCCGGACAGCGTCTTCGACACCCGCGGCAGCATCGGGTAATTAGGCACCGTATCCGCGAACGTCTCTGGAGGCACGTATACCGGTTACCGGGATACACACCCATGGGACAGGAGACGATGCTTTGCTTACTTCGGTCGATCATGATCCTAGAGTTGACCTATAATCGTCGCAGGATCAGTCTCGGAGCGGAGGGAGTCTCGGGAGCGACACTCACGCTATACTTGATGTGCGCCACCTCCTTGAACTTGAACGCGAGTCCACGATAGGCGACATGGTGCATTCCGCCCGCGACCTCGGCCCACTTCTTGCCGCGCTGGATCAACCTCTTCGTGAGGCCCTCCACGCCATCGGGCCCTGCGTAATGCTGAATCGGGAACGCGACCAGGGACGAGATCTTCTTCGTGCCCTTGAAGCGTTGCACGTCCAACACCCTTCCCAAGCCGGCATACCCAAACGTGGGCTTCGCGTCGCTCTGAGGCTTAACCCCATCCTCGACGCCGGAGCCTTGGCTCTGGTTGTCTGTGTGACTCCCGATGTCCACCTCGATGTACTCGACCACGAGGCGCCAGAAGTACTGCATCTGCTGCTCCTGGGAGCCCTTTGACGCGAGGAGGCCGGTCGGGTCGTACGCCGCAGACACGGGCGCCTGGTTGTCCGCCTTCTGACAGAGCTCGGCATGCACGAGGCGCAGAGCGCGAGGCTCGGAGGTGATGGGGCACAGTGTATACAATGTCGTCTTTCCCGGAACGAAGATTGCCCAGAGTAGATTGAACGTGATCTCGCCATGCTCGAGCAGGGACGCAAGCGACTCGAGCGTCGAGGAGTAGGTCTCCTTCAGATAGGAGAGCAGGTGGTTCAGGTGCTCGTGCGTGCGGCGGATGGGCGAGTCCTCGGGCTCGCGTTCAACCTTTGCCGCAAGCTCGGCGGAATGGGCCTCTAGCTCCGGGAACCAGGCCAGGAGCGTGTGCGGATCAATCTACAAGAGAGATTGAGTTGTAGACTTCCCTCGGTCGACGAGCGATGGAAAGTACTCGGAGCGGTTTGGCTGTCCAGGAGATGCCCGGCGCATTGCCGATGACATCCTGCCCGACCTTGATGAGCTCCGGGCTGTTGATCTGGAGCGTGGTCGTGACGTTGAACGTGTTCGCCCGCCCGTCCTGGGTGTAGTTGTACTTCCGAATGACGCTGAACGCGTACACGGAGTACTTCGACCCGTCGTTCTTTGTCGCCTTCTCGTCCTCGGTCGTCTGAGGCGCCGGCTTGATGATCCACTGGTTCTTGAACGAATCGTGAGTCTCGATCAAGTACTTTACTTCGAGCACGCTGCCAGGTGGTCCCTCCGGCACAATCTCTTCGGGCACCGGAGCGTTCTCCGTTGGGTCCACTTCGATGATATCGCCGGCAAGGGCGGGCATTGCGAATCCCGGGGAGCCGTCATCGTTGGGGAACAGGCCGCCCGCTGAGTGACCCAACATCTGGTTAATGACGGCCCGCGGGAGTGGCACTCCGGCTGGGAGAGCTACAGCACATGGAGAGGGACACCGTTTGTGAGGTATAGGCACTCACCAGAGACGAAACGGTGCGTACGTTGCGTTCTGGATCCTTTGAACATTCTCGACGACGTGGTGGGGTTCGATGGTGGGGAAGGAGGGTATGTTGGGGAGGAAGAGCGGGCTCGCGGCTGGTTATGAGGAATCCTAGTACAGATCGGAGCTGATATATAAGCCTCGTGCGTGCCGTGCTGCAGCAGATGCGCCCGAGATCTATCGTGCCACGTACAAAGTGCTTTGATTACTTCGGCGGGCCAACCGCAATTGATGGTGCTACGAACGCTGTGAAGCAGATAGAACTCAGCTGTCTTCTCAGACTGCGCTGCCGCAGCCCACAATCCTGACTCCCCGTTGCCCAGGTGCAGTGTTCTAGCGTCTGAAGGTTCACTCCGGCAGCGAGGATGCGGCGGTTTACGAGTCAAGTACCCCAGAACATGTCTAGAAGCCGTGGAAGGGAAGACGCCGCCCACTCGCACTGATGCGACGCTCACTGCGGTACCGGTGTCAATGCGGACATTCCACTGGTACAGCCTACAGGCGGACGAGCGATGTCCTAAAGCTCTGCCTCGTGGAAGCCGAGAAGCCAGTCCTCGGCAACACAGTGCCACTTAGCCCACTCGGGGTACGTTATCCTCTTTCCTAACGTCTCGGCTCCGATGCGATGGAAAATAGCAAGTGTCAGAGGTCGGCAGCGACACAGTACCACGGTAGCTGTACAGCCAGGTTTACGGCGTGGGAGTACAACACAGCCGAAAGACAGCCCGACGTCGTAGCATTCAAGTTCCGTTCGAGCGAGCCAACCCAGACAGCATCAAGCGAGTGTAGGCAGTTGTGGACGCACGTTATGCAAGTCGACTCAGACAAGTCTGGAAAGCGTATGCGAAGGCGCGGACAGACTCGGCGCAAGACGACGTGGCCAGAAAAATGCTAGTGACTCTAGGCCTCTCGATGTTCAGAGGTTGATTCACAGAAACAGCCAGTCTTTCTTCCAAAGGCGTTATAGCAGAACGGGAGTTGACTGAGATCCGGGCTGGAAGTTGGAACACGTCGAAGGCCAAGGCCTCGATCAGAGTCGCTGCAGCGAGTAGGCGCCCAGGACGCTCGGACCTCAATGGGCGCCTATCTATCGGCCGGACCGTCGTAGCCCGGAAGATCGCGAAAGGACATCTTTGCCACCTCCTTTTCAGTTGTCCTGCTGACCTCTTCGCTGGTAGGTTTCGAATCGAGATGCGGCTTAGGACTTACGTAGCTCATTTATTGAAAAAGTTTGTAGACTGTTCACCTCAGGGCCATTAGCTGCACGACCACGACAGTGTGCTGGCGGCGAAGTCGTACAGGACTTCACTGTTCAGTCGTACGCAATCATCCTGCGACATTCAAGTAGCAGCGCTGCGATAGTGTCAAACACCTCGCTAGCTCGTAAAACCAAACCACGTCCGGATCACAGCCAGGGACTTGATGCCCCCGCCTCATACACAAGAGGATGCAGAGATACACAGTGGTCACGAGTCCTGGGCCGAGCCAAAGCTGCAGATTTCGAATCGACTAAACCCATCGAAGCGCTCCCGGATGTCCTTATCTCCCGACGACGTTCTTCACCTGCCCCGCAGCGGTGTTCATTCCTTTCCTGCGACGTCCACGGTGGCACAGAACCATTATCCGAGGGCCCCGTCGCGCTACCCCACCCCCAAGGCACGCCATCCTTCCCCACACTTGGCGATCGTTCCCCGCACTCACCTCCGCATCCCATCCCCGCGCATCCGCTGCTAAATCCGGCGTTCCACCCCTGGGAACGCCCTGCGCGAACGTTCACATGGGATTCCGCGGCTGGCTGGGTGCAGCTCCGGGCTGCGTTGGCGCGCGGGCGCCCCTGTCGCTCTACTTTTACGCGGGTACGCTCGCGCTCGCAGCCACCGATCACGACACGTCTAAAGCGGTTGTGGACACCGCAACGTGACCCCGCGCAAGGGCCCACTCGCTCGGGTCTGGGGGGAACTCTGATTAGCGTGTGTATGAGACACGGGCGTCCGACGCGCTCGACGCGGGTATAAGACTCTCCAATTTGCAGCCTGCTCGGAGCCGCTCTCGCACCCCACTCTCTGCGAGCGTGCACAGCTACTCTCGACGTCTTCACGGTCTCACGTTCTCGGCGCCCCCTCTTGGACCCCTGCACTTGAAACCCGCGACGCCGAAGCACGACTAGGCGACGATGTCTGCGAAGGACAGCGACGCGCGCAGCGCGAGTCTGGAGAAGAACGCGGCGGACTCGGTCGTGGAGGAAGTCGCCTCCGTGAAGCCAGACCTCGCGTATGGCGGAGAGGACACGCTCCCCCCGCCGCCGGACCTGACGCCCGCGCAGCAGAAGGCGTTGTACCGCAAGATCGACATGCGGCTCATGCCCATCCTCACGCTCATGTACCTCTGCTCGTTCTTGGACAGAGGCAACATTGGTGAGTACTTCATGCTCATGTGTTGTCTTCGGAGCGTCGGCGCGGGTGTCTAACTTGAGCGTTCAGGAAATGCGAAGCTGCAAGGGCTCTTGACGCAATTGCACTTGGACGGAAACAAGTACAATATCGCTCTGGTAAGCCTTGCTCGTCCAGTTTTAGCCTGAGACCAAAGAAGCTGATCGACTTGCGATGTAGACTATGTACTTCGTCGTAAGTATAGGCTCCCATGATCGCTCCATCCCGCGTCAAGTCTGAGCCACCTTTGCCGCAGCCCTACTGCCTGTTTGAGTGTCCTGCCAAGTGAGCGAAGCCGGCAGTTTCGCGCCTGTCTATCTCTGACGCACAACCTACCGCAGCTTGGTTTTGAAGAAGTTCCGTCCTTCGAGATGGCTTCCAGGAATCACGGTACGCATTCGTACAATATATGCGCGGACCTGCTTGACTCATCATGCCCGTCCAGGTGCTCTGGGGAGTGATCATGTAAGTCTACGCACATCCTTGGCCGCTTCGCTCGTGCTCAACGGCGGCTTTAGGACGCTTATGGGCCTTGTCAAGAAGTAAGTTTACAGCACTGCTTCGACAACTGAGCGCACTGTTGATTACCCTTCTCCAGCTACCCACAGCTAGTCGGTACACGTATCGCCCTCGGAATCGCAGAAGCCGGCCTCTTCCCCGGTGTCGTCTACTAGTACGCAAGCACCCTCGTATCGTACGTGCCAGAACTGACCTACCTGCGATCAGCCTTACGCTCTGGTATCCGCGCCACATGATCCAGTTCCGTGTCGGGATGTTCTTTGGCGGAGCCACGCTCGCGGGAGCGTTCTCAGGCCTGCTCGCTTTCGGGATCTCGTTCATGTCCGGCACCGCGGGCTTGCTTGGGTGGTCGTGGATCTTCGTGCGTTCATCTCTCTTCCTTCAATAACGGGCGGCTGAAGCTCACGATACCGGAATAGATCATTGAGGGCATGGCCACGGTCGTAGTCGGCGTGATCTCGTTCTTCAGTGCGTCTCCGGTTTGCGCTGTCGGCGAGGATTCAGGGTGATGCTGACATGAGCTTCGCAGTCCTCGTCGATTTCCCGCACACGGCGACGTTCCTCACCCCCGAAGAGCGCGCATACGTCATTCACAGGAAGAGTATGTCTCGGTCCTCCTTTATCGTTTCGCTGATGAGGGGATCTGACTTGTTTCGATTACCAGAGTACGACAACTCGTCCGTCGGCGAGGAGGAGCACTTCGAGCTGCGCCACATCTGGGAGACGCTCCTCGACTGGCAGGTGTGGCTGCACATCCTGATCTACATGTCGGTTATCGCGCCTCGTAAGTCCACAGATACCTCGACTCTACGATCGACTCTGACTTGTCTTCCTCCCCAGTGTATGGTATCTCCCTGTTCTTGCCGTAAGTTATGTCGTCTCTTCCCAAGTCCAAACGTTGCTGACGAAAGCCAACAGGTCCATCATCAACGGGTACGTCCGAGGATTGCGGACGTATGGAAAGCGTCACTGACCTCCTCACAGCTTTGGGTACACCACCGCCATCTCGCAGCTCCTCACCGTCCCGCCTTACGTCTTTGCCAGTACGTCTCCATGATCCACCTCCGTTTATCATGCATCGTCTCAACTGCTTATTCAACAGCCATCACCCTGCTCATCTGGGCGGTGTGGTCGGACCGCATCAAGAAACGGTACCCGTTCGTGCTCGCGGGCCTGTGCCTCATCCTCGTCGGCTTCGTGATCAACATTGCCGGCGCGCCCATCGGTGTCAAGTACTTCGGCACGTTCCTCGTCGTCGCGGGCTCATATGCAGGCTTCCCTGGTGTCGTCGCATGGTGCGTAGCATTCCTCCGTATTCTTAAGCCCGCTGGCGACGCTTACGCGCGAACGCGGCATAGGCTGGGCAACAACCTCGCGGGACACTACAAGCGCGGCGTGGGCATGGCGCTGCACATCGGTATCGGCAACTTCGCGGGCGCGATTGCGAGCAACATATACCGCAGCCAAGATGCGCCGCGCTACATACTCGGACGTACGTTCCCCTCCGCGTCGCCTCCTTTCGGGCTTCACTGACATGCTGGACTGGCAGACGGCCTCGAGCTCATGTTCGTCGGCATCGGCTTCATCGTCCTACCCATCGTCGTGCTCTCGTACAAGCGCATCAACGCGCAGCGCGACGCGCTCGTGCGGGAGGCCAACGAGAAGGGCATCCGCTACACGCCCGAGGAGCTCCGCCGCATGGGCGACCGCGCGCCCGACTTCCGCTACACGCTCTAGATGCCTGTAGATGCGTCCGTTCGCGCCTGAGCCGGCACCGGTGTCCGTTTGGTGATGGTGGCGAAGTGGTGATGCGAAGGCTGCTGTTCGAGCAGATCTAGCTCGTCCTGCTGAACGGCTTGCGTTATCCACGAACAGTCTGTATGTGTAGTAAATGTACCATAGTGAACGTGTAACAATAGAGGGTTTGCTGGGTATCTACGAGTGTCTCGGCTCTGAGTCTCCCGGTGTGCGAGTGAGAACGAGCCTGCACCGGCTTTCCTTTAGAGATCCTGCATCATATATACCACAGATGTACTGTGCGTGGCTTGCCCCATTCTCTGTGGCCGCTCCGATGCATCGGCGGGCTCTCCCGCTATCAGTCGACGAGCCACCCCTCCCCAGGCTCACGCGAAGGACATAGCACGAGCGCTCATCCACGCGACCACGTGATCGCGTTGTTCTGGGAGGGTTTCCATATCGAGCACCGGCCCTCCACGTGGTTGCTCTCGAGTCTCGACATGACGGGAGTCCCGGCGCCTACGTCCACGTCCACAGGTTGCTCCTTCCCTTCATCCTCGCCTTGGTCTCTGGATCTGGCTCTCCAGGCTGTGCGATGTATCAGAATATCATCTCCTTGATTTTCCTTGCAACGCTAGATCTTTGAGCGTGCAAGTGCTGTCCAACGCTTCCGTCTCAAGTTTTCCTTGACAACGTCTCTGCTGCAGCAGTTCGTGTGTTCTAGTGAAGAGTCTCCGCATGGCGTCCCTTACCCTGACAGTTCTGTACGTATTTGAGCTGCTGTGGAATAAGGGAAGAGGCCATATGAGTGGGCCTTGGAGATTCGAAGACTTGTACTAAGCCTCCACGCTGTCGGAACTCGCTCAATCCGGATACCTTCGGTATTCCTCGAATTTATGTAGGACGAGCATGGTCCCACCGTTCTACGCGACATCCTTTTTGTCTTTCTCTCTTGCCTGTCCAGATTTGGAAGCGGACAGCAATAGGGTCTCGGGCATACGGAGGATGGAGGGCTCATGGCATGTCTTCTATTTTACGTCTGGGATGCTCACCGCTGATTTCGTTGTACATCACCCCAAGACCACCGCGGGGACGTATGGTGCGAGCATCAAGTTGACTAATAGACTCATATTGGACCCGGATACCTTCTGCCGAGGGTCAACATCATCCATTATCTCTGTGCCTCACTTCCTCGGGCTTTCGAGGCACTACAGAGGCCGAGCCATGAGGTCACTCAACGCCCTATACGTTCGCCTTCCCTTGTACTGCACAACATCCAGTGCCCACGAGTCCTGCCCAACTTCTCGCTCTGCCCAGGAAAGGTAGCAACGCTACAAGTCGGCAGTCACGAGCGAGCATCAGGCGGAGCGCCTGGCTAGTGGAGCAGCGCGACTCAGCGCATGGCCGCGCCCGCTTCTATTCTTCTGATCCTCCGTCCGTTCCCGGCTCTGCCAATCCCTGAACACGAAGCCGCACCTCCCTAGTCCACGGGGCTCCTCCTACGGCAACAACACACTAAAAGCTGTCTCCCAGCAGAAGCTATCGTAGCTAGCGCACTCACTTCGCCGTGCGCGTGCCGCTCTGCGGGGGTTCTCTGAATGGCCTCGGCAGCCTCGATGTGTCGGACTCACTGCAGCCGCCGTGCGCGACGTCCGGAAATGCGCTTCGTGTTGCGTACGAGCGGCGGCGGATGACGTCGCGCCCTGAAGCGAAGCTGCGATCATGGGTTCCCCGACCATGCGCGTACGCTCGCGCGGGAAGCTCGCCGTAGGCGTCCTCGGCAGGCGACCCTCCCTGTCGCGCTCAGACTCGCCCTCTTCGTCTTCCTGCATGACCTCGCATCTCCGGCGCGGACCTGCCCCGCGCATTTTGAGGGTCATATAAAAAGGTCACGCCGGAGCAGGGAGGCGTGGACGACGGCTCATAGGAACAGTGCTGCCCATGGTCCGCTCTACCACCCCGCTTGTCGCCCTTGCAATGGGCTTCGCCTCCGTCCTTGGCTCGTCATTGGCGCTCTCGCGCCCTGGTGTGGATGCGCGCACTGGAAAGAGGGCCGACGTGCCTATCCCCGACCCCGCGAGCCATGTCAATCTCTTCATAGGCACGACGAGCTCTGGCCATGCCTTCCCGGGTGCGTATCGAGAGAGCAAACAGGAATGTTTGTTAGTTGCCACGACGACTTACGCGTTGGCTCGAACCGCAGGTGTCACTCTGCCGCATGGTATGGTGAAGACCGGAATGGACACAGACTCCACGGACAACGTGCGTGCTTACTGGAGTAGTACAAAGTACCGTTGCCGGGTCTTAGTGAATCTCCCAGCATGCAGGGTACGACTCCAACCCGTCCTTCTCAGCGACGGGCTTTTCTCAGCTACACGATGACGGTACTGGAGGGGTGAGGCCTCTCTCGTTTACCCGGGAGGCCGAGGGCGCGCCTGAACACGGCTCTGCTTTTGTAGTCTGTCCCTCTCTCAATCTTCAAGCTCTGGCCCTTCGCGTCTTGCGGGGACGACAACAGGTTCGAAATATGCGCGTGCGACATCAACTCGCGCAAAGTGCTCCGGAAGACGCTTGCGGATGGTACGTATCGCTCGATCTGCATCATGTTGGCGTGGAGTTCTGACCGAGTACGCAGGATCACCTGACGACGCTGCTGAGCCTGGATACTTTGCTTCGAACCTGGTGCGTGCCGCATTTTTCCCATCTGTTTATGAAGGGCGCTGAAAGAAAGGACCCTCGCAGTCGACTGACATCCGGGTCGAGCTGACCGCGACGCGCCGCGCCGCACTGCACCGGTACGTCCCGCATCTTCCAAAGGTCTCGCCATTGGTCAATGTGATGTTCACTGGTCGTCAGTTACACTTTTCCAGCGAACGCGACGATTCCGCGTATGGTCATTGACGTCACCAACGACGGGCAGCAGAGCAACTCGCTCCCTATCGTGCACATCGACTCGGACACCGGCCGCGTGACCGGTAAGCTCCCTCGTTCTTGCTAAGTGAGAAAGGTGGTTGAGAAGATGCTCCTCATGCAGCTGGTTCGACGTTCGCTGCAAGCTTCGGTCCTGGGGTGTACCGCGCGTACACGTGTGTCGACTTCAAGGGCGATGGATTCGACTTAGTAAGGGTACATCTTCTGCCACATAGCAAATGTGAGCTTAACGCGGTCGGTGTTATAGGGCAAACTGGCTGAATATGGTACATACCTGGGTAATTCGCCCATTCGCGGGCTTGTCGACGGCGTTCAAGAATACACGGGTACGCATACATCCTACCCTCGTCACGTTCAAGACTCACACCGGGGTTCGTAGGCTACCGCAGCGAGCTCGGCGCGCTCGTTGGATTCGCACAAGACGGGAGCGGTTTGTCCGGATACTCCCATATCTCATTCGTTGGAGTTTGACACTTTCACCCTGCACCAGGTCAGACGAAGATCCTCGCTCGCATCGGGATGTCCTTCATCTCCACCGACCAAGCCTGCGCCAACGCTGAAGCCGAGATCCCCGACTTCGACTTCGACGGCACGCGCGTCGCCGCGCGGGCGGAGTGGAACGAGCTCCTGGGGCGCGTCCAAGTGGAGACCGATGGTGTGGACGACGATACGGTCGAGTTGTTTTACTCGTCGCTGTATAGGACGCATATCTCCCCTGCAGATTGTGAGTACTCCGAATTACAAATATTCATCAGGCAGTAGGCTGACGTAGAGGCTGGTAGACACGGGCGAGAATCCGCTCTGGGACTCCGACGAGCCATACTATGACTCTTTCTACTGCAACGTGCGTCGAGCGGCTCCTTCCGCCTCTTTGTTGCCCACACTGATCTTGTTGAGTGTGTAGTGGGACACGTTCCGTACTCTGTACCCCCTTATGTCACTACACGACCCGGAGAACTTCGCACGCATCGTCCGCGGTATGATAAACATCCAGCAGCACGAAGGTATGTCTTCCGGTTCCTCGGAGTCCCCAAGTGTACTTTGACTGACACACCGCTGAACTTACAGGATGGCTGCCGGAATGCCGCGGTGCTACCGCGAAGCAGTGGATACAGGGCGGCAGTGGTAAGGCTTTCCAAGCGTAGTCCTGGGGTGCACCGTCCTGACACGCATCTCACAGACGGAGACCCGATCCTTGGAGAGTTCTTCGTCAAGTGAGCAAATCTCTCTATCATATTCATTCGTTTTCATTCTAAACTCCTTCAACCAGGTTCGCTGACCAAGCAGCCTCACTCAACGTCTCCGCCGACGCCTTATACAAGGCGCTTCTCGCGGATGCCGAGGACCAGCCGCCAGACTGGAACCTGCAAGGCCGGCAGGCTAACGCGTGGAAGCAGTTCGGGTACATTCCGCAGGACTTGATCGAGCCCGGAGGCGCGAACACGAAGCAGGTCTCGAGGGCGCTCGAGGTGCGGCATCAGCCCTTCGCATCTTACGTGGGAGTGGTGGACACAAGCTGATAAGGGGCCTGCAGTATGCGTTTGGCGACTTTGCTATCTCGCAAGTTGCAAAGGCAATGAACAATACGGCAGACGGGGAGAAGGTGAGTAATGAACTGACGAGTATGTAGGCTATGACAGCCGACAATCGCCTTTTTCAGTACGCCAAACGAGCAGGTAACTTCGTCAACGTCTGGAACCCAGACACGACCGTTCCTGGGAATGACTCGATCGTCGGCATGGTTCAGGTACGCGTATAGTCACTCGCCGAAGTTAGGGAAGCACTGACTGATGTTCCGCGTCACAGCCACGCTTTGCGAACGGGAGCTTTGGCTTCACCGACCCGCGACACTGCAGCCCGAACGACCCGACGGGCGCGAACTGCTTCTTGTTCAACACGAATTTCGATGGCTTCTACGAATCGTCTCCTATCGTCGTACGTATGATCTGCTCGTTACAGACATTGCCCTGAATGAGCTCTTCTCTTGCAGTACTCGCAGTTTGTGCCCCAAGACACGGCGAAGCTGATTGAGCTTCAGGGAGGAGCTGACAAGTTCGTCGAGCGGCTGGACTTCATCTTCGACCAGGTACGGCCGGACTGCCCTCTTAGATCTGCCGTCGGTAGCCACATCGCTGACGCCGGATATAGAACTACTTCGACTCGACGGACGAGCCGTCGCAGCAGATACCGTTCATGTATCACTACGCGAACAAGCCGGGCCACAGTACCCAGCGCTCGCGCCAGGTGCTCGCACAGCACTTCAGTACCGCGACGAACGGGCTTCCAGGGAACGATGGTCCGTCAACCTATCCTAGTACTTGCATTGCTCCTTTGCTCAACTGGACCCCTCCATTTTATACAGATTCGGGCGCGATGGCGAGCTACGTCGCCTTCTTCCTCGCAGGGCTGTACCCCGTGCCAGCGACGAAGCAGTACCTCCTCTCGTCGCCGTTCTTCCCGCAGATCTCGTTCTTCAACCCCGTGTTCAACTCCACCACCACCATCATTGCCCGGAACTTCGCCGGTAACCCTGCGAACGGCACGGGAGGCACAGTCTTCGTACAGGTCCGTCTATCACGATATCATGTTGCGAATACAGAGTGACATGGTGGATTATGTAGAACGTCACGATCGACGGCCAGCCCGCGAAGTCGAACTGTTTCCTGGAGTGGGACGTCTTCCAGCGAGGCGCAACGATCGAGCTCACGCTCACGGACGATATCGAGGTGTCGTGCGGAAACGCCACGGACGCGCTGCCGCCGTCCCTCTCCACGGGCGGCTTCGACTGAGAAGATATGTGCCTTTATCACACAAAACATACACTCACTCCTCTCTGTATTATCGGGTTGTCGGGGCATGTTGTGCGAGCGCGGTGTAGTTCTTGTATTTATGTAACGTTATGCTAACGAACATCCAATCATCAGCAGAGGCGCCGAGGATGCATTGACGAGGGCCGCTGACTAGGACTGTAGCGCATCAGGGGTGTTCACGCTCTCTGCGACTGGTACTCACCCAGAGCTCGTACTTCTGCATCGGGCTGGCAGGGGAGAGCATGGATGAGGTCCTCTGGTAGCCGTCATCGTTTAGGATGTCAAAGCATTCCGTCTGCGCCACAAGCCAGTCCCAGAGCGTCTCCCCGGCACACCGTGCCAGAAGGCTGGCGGGAATGTCTCCGACGCGCGCCCATGGAACGAGTAGCTGTCATATCATTCGTGAGACTCGAAGAAAGGAGATCCGGTGGGTGCCACTGACCTTTCCATTCATCTTCTCCGGTCGTGGAGCGGTCGCAGCGAAGAGAGGGGTGACAGCCCCTTTCGAGACGTCGTAAGAAAGCATGTTCTAAGAGACGACTTCAGCCACGGCCGCTCAGCGCTGCAGGAAGGCAAAGCTTGGACGCACCCGTAGTGTTGTAACGATCCCTCTCGTATGTCTCGTCAACTCTGTGGACACGTTTCCTAGACGAGAACCTCAGTTCGGTGGACATGACAGCGCGTATACTTACATACCCGGGTTGATCACAATGGAGACGATCCCGTGTTCGGCATACTGATCGGCCAGTTCAAGAGAGAAGAGCAGGTTTCCCTTGTGATGGCGCATGTCAATGGACGCTTCGACCTACCCGAGTGTCTCGAAGCCCACGTACCAAATTGGACTGTTGATATAGCTCAGCCGCCGTCCGCTTCCTTCGTGCCGGACCATCCATGAGTGTCGTATAGTCGATCCGGCACGACGGCGGAATGGTGCAGGTGTAGTTGATGACGCGCACCTTTTGCGCAGTCGCTTTCGCAGTGGAGAGGAGGATGGGTAGGAGCAGGCGGGTGAGGTAAAAGTGGCCGAGTGCGTTGACGCCGAATTGGTAGTCGTAGCGTTGTCGGGTGAGTAGAGAGGTTGGTGGACACATCACTCCCCTTGCAAAGTTATAGGTTCACATATAGATAGGGAATACGTGAGATTAGAGGAGACCTACGCGTTGTTGATCAAGACGTGCAGGATTCGCTCACGCCTGTCAGTGGGACGTTCTGAGCAGGTGGTTCTTGCCGGAACACTGAAGAAGTCGTACCGCATGCACTCCTCCGCGGCTCGTCGAACGGAGTATAAGTCAGAGAGGTCGAGCGGCAGCATCTGAATCGCCTCTGATACTCTTCGGAGCTGATCGACAGCAGCCTGGCCCCGCTCGCGGTCCCGGCTCGTGATATACACCTTCGCGTTGCGCCCAAGCAGTGCCTGAGACTCGGGTGAGTGAAACGCCAGGGGATATATCTCTCGGCAGGGACTTGCCTTGGCCATAGCAAATCCTAGAGGGACGACGAAGACGGTCAACGCGAGCCTCACGGTGCGTTTCTCAAAGGAGTACAAGGAGGCGTACCGAGGCCGGTGTTGCCACCTGTGATAAAAAACACCTTGCCAGACTGGTCGGGGATGTCGTCTGGGGACCATTCTGCCTGAGGAGAAAAGTATTGGCTCCAAGTGTCCGGCATGAGTCTGGTCCAACGCTCTCTTTAAAGGAGATTGCACTGGACTTCAGAGCCCCCAGCCCACGCAAGATGTCGTCCTAATATCGGCTCCAAGTACTGCGCTGGCACGGGCATGATGTCCGCAGGGATATCACTAGTATAGAGCGCCAGATAGTCTTCGAGATCTGAGAATAGGAGATACTGAGGATACAGCGCTCATGATACAGGCCCCGGAGCAACGCCCACGTTCCAGTACGGCGCGGGCGCAAGGCTGTAGGTGTATCCAATACCGCCTCGGGCGCGACTGAGTACCTGCGCTCTTTTCTGAGACTCGAAGCTGTAAGAGCAAGTACGGCACTAGGTGGACCACCTCGCGTTCGAATGGTGTACGGGGTGCAAATCCTGGCAACACCACTCCGGACGTCGTCGAGCAATCTTTGGAGGCTGGAGGACTCGTCGAAGTTGTACTGGACGTTCTCTTTCATGCATAACATGTCGGCACATCACCTGGCGTTTGGCGTTCCAATCCGTAAATTGTACTGAACGCCCAGCGCTTAGATATACGTCACCATCCGGCTGCCAACAGGCTCACGGGCGCCTACAAGCCGTGCCTCTTCTCCGCTAACTACCTTCCCAAGGCCTCTCTCTTCCAGGTGCAGTAACACCACTTGAAATCTCTCGGAGTGTCTGGCTACTATGCTTTATGCATAGCGGGGCAAGCCCCAAGACTCGCAACGTACAACATACGAGTCGGCTCAGTTCCAGCCCGGGTTCCTATAACATTATCACCAATCAGGAAGATGACTGAGCGACCTCATACTGACTCTGACACCAGGCTCAGTCACTGATGCTGTGAGTCTTTAGACTGAGACTTCAAACTGGGCGCTGTTGCTGTGCTATCCGGTTTGACCGCCGTGGTCCCTGATGATGTTGGGCGCGAGCACACAGGACCGCATGAGCTCACCGCATGGTCTCGCAAGGAAAGCGGATAGCAATCGTTGGCCATGGCAGCACCTGCACAGAGACTGCGAGCAGGACAACAAAGCCATGAGTGGCTTGCAGTGTCCCTCGCCCGTATGGGCAATGCCACCGAGGTCCGAGGCGTACATTCAATCGCAGAACCTGCCCTTGGAGGATGGCTCCCCTCGCAAGTCGAAACCCCGCCAAAAACGGTCAGACCGCCAGGCCCGAGTATGGGCGCCCGCGCTGTACCGCCCTCTTCAGCACAGGATGGGTGGTGATATTTATGAAGAGGTAGCAGATGCTCAGCGAGTATTCCGTCACTCCCTCCCCGTTCTCGGGCGGGCCTACACTCCGTTCTCTTTCAATTCTCTCGCGGACCTCTTTCCTACTTACTGCGTCTTAATACTTCATCTTCATAATGCACTTCACGCTCATCAGTTTCAGTGCTGCTCTACTCGTCTATCTACCTGCGTTCGCGGCTGCCTCTCCTTTGCGAAGCAACACTGTTTCCTTTGGCCACAAACCACACCACGACCCTTCGTCTTCCAAGAAGGCCCCAATCACTCTTCCTTTCAACAAACATTCACGGCGGATCCTTCCTAGAGATGGCATGAACGACGATATCGTCGGAGGCAGCGTAGGCCTCGGTGACAGCGCAGATCTGTGAGTGCCCGGCGTCAGAACGTCTCTTAGTCGCCGCCACCAGCTTACGCTGCGACAGATTCTACACAGTCGCCCTCACCATCGGCAACTCGATGGTGTCACTGAATCTCGGTCCGTCCACTCGCCACTGCGGCTAACGAGGTGTTTACTGAAATTGATGTTCGTTACAGACACCGGGTCCAGCGATCTATGGGCTTTCACTACCGCTTGCAGCACGCCACAGTGCCAACAAACCTCTAGCACGCCATACGACGATACCCAGTCGTTCCGACCGAGCGGCGGCTCTGTCGACTTGCGGTACGGAGACTCGAAGACCGGGACGCACGCGAGCGGGCCCGTCGGTCGTGATACGGTCACGCTGGCCGGATTGACATTGGAGGACCAGCCGCTGGCTGCGGTGAACGATACGGATAATTCCGCTGTGTCGAATGGCGGTGCCGGGATATTCGGTTTGGGTTTCCCTGCTCAGAGGTGCGAGAAACGAAATATTTATTATCCCCGATGGATCGCGGGCTGACTATGAGGGTTCCAGCTTCGTCCAGGCGGCCACTATTGCAGCGGAGGTACGCTTCCTCAGTACTCCCTCCATGGCTCGTGCTGAAATCTAGTGTCCTTCAGATACAGAATCGCTCCGCCGGCACAGACACGTTCATCCTAGAAACGGGGCACTCTGGACCTCTCATCTCCCGTCTGATAGAGGCGGAAGCCATTGACGAGCCTCTGTTTGCTGTAAAAAATTCTATCATAGCACGGGAGTCTAGCCATATACTGATACAATACGCAGATCACCCTCCAGCGCGACACCATAGATGTCTCGGGACAGGGTCAAGTGACAATTGGCACGCTTCCCGAGGGTATCGACAACTCGAGCATCACCTGGGTGCCTGTCCGGCTCTATCGCGATATAGACGGCGGCCTACAAGCTCCGGCGTTCGCGCCCACTGAGGTCTATCCTCTGTGAGTTTACAGTCATTGCCTCGATCTTGATGAGACGCTGACCTGGTGGCATGCCTTGTGTGTAAACGCTGGGAAGTAGAGCTGGACGCCGTCTTTCTGGACGGCAAGCGTCTGGCTGACAGTACTCAACAAGCCTCGGGCATCCAGCAGCCTTCCCTATCAGCGTTGATCGACACAGTGAGTATGGTCTCTCGTCTGCCATGTACTCTGGCTAATGCTACCTCCGCATTAGGGCAACTCGCTCATCCGCGGGCCCTCCGACGTCGTCTCCACCATCCTGCAGAAAGCCTCACCCGCATTCGCCGCCGACCCGACCGCGCGGCCCACGCTCCCCTGCGCCTCCGGACACACGCTCGCCTTCCAAATCGGGGGCAAGCTCTTCCCCGTCGACCCACGCGACTTCGTCTCTCAGGCTGTGGCTGGGGATGCAGTGGACTGCGTCGCGGACAACGTCGTGGGGACGGACCCGCCGGGGAGCGGAGCGCTATTCAGCTGGAACCTGGGTGACCCGTTCTTGAAGAGCAACGCGGTGGTTTTCTATTATGGGAACTTGACGCATCCCTCGGTGGACCCGCCGAGGATGGGCTTCGTGTCGCTTGTGCCGAAGGACGCGGATGAGCTGTTGGACGATGCGGTCGAGGATGCGCAAAAGGACGGCGGGAACTTCGAGAGTGAGTCTTCATGCTTTGGCTGGTGGCTTGGCACGGTGCTAACGTGCGCCTCTGCAGGCACGGTTGACATTGCGCCGACGTCGAGCAGCCTCATTTTGGAGAGCGAGGCTACGTCATCCACTAGCATCAGCACTAGCATCAAGGCAACTGCCACCTTCACAAAGCCGGTTGAAAAACCGCCCTCGCGCACGTCTTCGTCCTCGTCCTCTTCTAGCTCCACAGTCTCCACCTCAAGCACGACGACGTCCGCCACGTACAAGACGGGTGCCAAGACCTCCGCCGTGCCATGGCAAACCGTGACGGCATCCCAGAAGTACAGTGACGGCCCTTGGGGCTCGTCCTCGTCGTCATGGTCGTCGTCGCCGTCGCCGTCGCCGTCGCCGTCTTCGTGTCACCTGCCCGACAACGGCCCCTGGTACGCCCGCCTGCTCTTCAAAGACCCAGGCGCCGCGTGCGAGCGTTCGCCCCTCTTCCAGCTCTGGATCTGCAGCCTGTGCGGGTGCTGCGGGAATGTACCTCGCCAATGAACCCGACCTTTACATTCAAGCCACCTTGTATACGATCGTCTGTCTTTATAGCTAGCCCTGGGATTTTGGAATCAGATGGATGCGGCGTCGGACTTCCGGGATTCGTGTATCGCATATCTCTCTTGCTATAGCTACTATATCATAACATAAATCTCAAGTCGCGTGCTCGCGCAACGGTGCCCTGGCCCGAGAGCACAAGACAAACTCGTAGGAGGAGCAGTCGCTGATTATCGAATACTTGCTGAACTGCACGTTCAGTGGATTCCAAGCCAGCATAGAGAGAAAGCGACGAGGGTGTGGATATGGGTATGTACATTGTGGGTCGACGTTAGTGGTACAGCAGATAGTACAAAGCATGGGTATGGACACGGACAGGCGATAGCACTGGGAGCATATTGTGGAGAACGCGGACGGGACGCGGTAGACATGTTAGGTGGACAAGACAACGAAACAAGATCGTACGGGGAACGTTACAGCACTGCGACAGTCGAAGCTGGTCGAAAGCGACGGGACAAGAAAGCAGCAAGACGAGACGTTGAAGAGTATACGAGACTGGGAACACGAATGCGTGAATTGGAACAGAAGCTGTGTGGATCAAGAAGAACGAAGCAGAGCACGAACGTGTCTCCAAACGAACCGCGACACGACGCGAGCCCGCCCGCTCACAGCGCCAGCGCGTCGAAACTCGACTCACCCCCCATACCCCATCCCCATCCCCATCCCCATCCCCATCCCCGCCATCGAAAGCTCCGAGCTCCCCGCCATCCCAGCCATCCTCGGCTGGTCACCGCCCATCACCACCCCGCCCTGTTGCGGCAATTCGCTATGGAGCCCAGCGACAGCCCTCCTTTTCTGCTGCTGCTGCACGGCGCGCCTCGCAGCCGCGCCCGCCGCGCCGTCCCACGCCCCGCGCGCGGGCACGGCACGCGACCGCGAGCGCTCCTTGCCCTCGCGCTCCCTCTCCTGCGCGCGCGCGACCTTCTCGGATCGACTCGGGCGCTCTACGGGCAGACTCGACCCCGAGCCTGAGGAGGAGGAAGATGTGGACGTGGACGTGCACGGGTGCGGGGAGGAGAGCGGGGTGAGCGGGGACCCAGGTCCGGGCGTGTCGGTGCAGAACGAGTGGTGCGCGTGTACGCCGGACGGCCCGGCGGCGGGAAGGTTCGCAGTGTCGATCTTCATCCCACCCACGGAGGCGGCCTTCGCCTTCCCTTTGGGCTTGATTGCGGCGGGCGCGGCGGAGGCGACGGTCCCAGAGGCGGTCCCAGAGGCGAGGGCCTCGATGCGCGCCGCGCGCGCGCCGCGTTTGTGCTGGCCGCGCCGGGACTCCTTGGGGTATTCGCACACGAGGTCGCGGCGCGTGCATTGGCTATCGGTCCAGTCCAGTCAGCAATGTCCTCCGAGAGGGAGCGAGAGAGGAAGCTCACTTGCACCGCCTTGGGCCCCCCGGCGGCGGAGGCCCGCACGCGATCTTGCGTTCGCGACAGAAGAGGCAGGCCATGATCGGCTTCTTCTTCTCGCCTTCGCGCCCGTCCGCCTCTCCCTCGCCCTGCGTGCCCTCGCCATCCCTCGGCAGGTTCAGTCTGAAGATCGCCTGCCCCGCTCCGAGCCCCGCGCCCGCCTTCCCTGGAGAGGAGGGCAGGGGGCCGGTCGCCCCCGGGGTGCCCGCGGTAAGCGTGGGGAGCGGGTGTGATAGTGCGGCGATGAGGCCGTCCTCGCCTGGGTTGAGGGCGGAGCCGCAGGAGGGGGAAGAGGAAGAGGAGGAAGAAGGGAAGTGCGGGAAGGGGTAGTCGACGACAGGGGGCGGGGAAGGCGGGCGTGCGGAGGCGGTGGTGGCGGGAGGGTTTTTGCGCGGTCGGCCGCGCGGGCGTTTTTGCGCCGTTCCTGCTGCTGCGGCTGGTGCTTGCGAGGGTGAGGATGCTGCTGGCGGGGGTACGGAGGAGGACTCGCGCTCGGGCTTCGTCGGGGGCTTCGCGGGAGGAGGAGTGGGCGGGAGGAGGGAGCCCATGGGCGGGGGCGACGCGCTGCGCCCCTGCTTCGGGCTCGGCGGCGCGACTTCCTTGCCCTTGCCCTTGCCCTTGCCCTGCGCGGACGCGCTACTGGGAGGGGGAAGCGCGGCGGGCGGGACGGGCGTGATGGGCGTGATGGCGCCCTCGAGGGTGTAGCTGCGGGAGTTCGCCGACGGCGGCGGGAGCGGGTAGCCCATGTGCATGTGCAGCGAAGGGCCGGGGTGGGAGTGGCTGAGATGAGCATAGTCGGGGTAGTCGGGGCCTATGTAGGAGTCGACGGAGATGGGGCTGTCGCAAAAGACGTAGTCCGGGTACGCGCTGGCCATGCCGGAGGTGTCGATCATGAGCTCCGGCTGCTGGATGTGGTACAGCTGCTGGATGAGGATAAGCGTTAGCGTGTATGTGTATCTGGGATGGAGGGAACGGGCTCGCCTGGGTGCCGTCCCACCGATCTTCCTGCTTCACGTATCCGCACGTGTCGGAGCTCTGCTCGTTCGGCGCGCTGGACGAGGAGGTGTCCATGTCGTAGACAGGCTCGCCGTCATCGGGCGGGTGAGCGTAGTAGAGCTGCTCGGTCTCGTCCGCCCACTGCATACGCTCGTCTTCCATATCGTCCTCCTGCTTCATAGCGAAGATATGCTCGGGCTCGTGGCTGGGCTCAGGGACGGCGGCGTGCATAGCTTGAGAGGAGGACTCGGAAGAGTAGACGTTCGCGGTCGACGGCGCCCACTGCGGACGGTCATCAGGGCCTGGGCGCTATCCGAGAAAAGCGGGTGAGCGTGCGCAGGGAGGGAAAAGAAGCGAGGACGATATTCACGTCACTCGCGCATCAAATGGCAAGCCAGATCAGCAAAATCACTCACCGAGCTGCCGTCTTGCTGTACGTACACCGCGGCGTGCTGTCCCTCTCGCGTATGCGGGGGATCGTGTGGGGGAGCGAGCGGGCGTGGCGCTGATGCGAAGGAGGTGCTAGCTTGAAAGTGTGGGTGGGCGATGTGATGGAGTGCAGATGGGGACATGGCGGGGAAGGCTGAGCGCGACAAGACGGTCGAGGGCATCGAGTGGGAAGGTCGCGCGTGCGGGCGAGCAGGAGTGGACTGGTGGGGAAATGCGACGTGCGAGTCGTCTGTGGGCAGCGAGTGGTGGCGAAAGTCGGCAGCCGGGGAGGGTCGCTGCGAGAGGATCGCGCCCGAGTAGTGGTAGTGCGCGTGCACCTGCATCGGCGGGGGCGAGCTCGGTTGCTGGTGCTGCTGGGTGAGAGCGCGAGCGGCGACCTCGGACTCGAGAGATGGGGGGAACTGGAAGAGAGGGAGGGTGGTCGTGTTCATGTTGGGCTGCTGCCGGATGTAATGATGTCCCAGACGTTGTGGCGGGCGCATTCGGGTGATCGGGCGATAGGACGATCGGGCGCCACGCGGGCGAGCGAGGGCAGCGACGGACGCGGACGCGGACGCTCGCGGAAGGAAATCGCAGACGACGAGGGAGGAGAGGGAGGGAGCGCGCCCTGGCGCAGTGGGACTGCTTAAGTATGGGCTGGTGCAGCACGGCCGCGAGCATCGACTGGCTCGACACGTGTGGTTCGCTGCTCGCGCTAGCACTAGCACCTGCGCTGTGACTGGCTGGCACGGGCGATTCGCGAGTGCGGGTGCGCGCGCGGCAGGGCCATGTCCTTTTCGCAGTGCGCGTCGTCGCCCTAAGCCTTACGCGGCCAGCTCTCCCCAGCTCTATCCCCTCGCGCCTCTCAGCACCGTCCCTGGAGGGCAGCCCTACCGACATTCTAGCGATCCCCTCCTCGGACGCTGTCCCACACCCACACTCTATCCTCAGCCTCCCCCACCTCGCCTCTCTCTCGCGTCCACTCCAATCCGCCTCAGGCTCTGCGCGCTTTCGCAAGCACAACCCCACATTCCGTATCGCCTTCATGTTCATATGATTCGGCTGCAACGTCCTGCGCCTCAACTCGCGATCTCGGCGTCGCCTCCGCACACCTTCTCAAGACGTAACACGCCTAAAACGTCCGTCTCCCCACGGACGGCCTTCCTCACCGATATAGGACCTTCTCAAACTCTCCTTGATGGCGCCCACTAACCAAGTCCATTTTCGTCCCCCACATGCTGTAAGTGCCAGTGCACACCCTCGTGTCTTGTATGTCATGTCTCTCCCCACTACTGCGCGGCCGCCAACAGGTCAATCGAGGACCCACATTTTCATCCTATAAGGCCTCGCCCTACTGTCGCTACCCATGCCAATGTTCTCGCGCAGTCCCACTCGACGTCTTTCGCAGGACAGCACTCGCGCATCCGGTCCGAAGCCCGACGCTCCCATATCGGTTAACTATCTCTACCCTTCCATTAATGATGCTCATCAACATCCAAGTAGCTCTCAATGATCATTGAGACGGTCGCCCCGCGCGCGGCCGAATCCCCCGGTCGCGCATCTCGCGCGGTAGCACCGAGTTGTCGACCCGGTATCCAAACCTCTCCTACCGCTCCTCCTGCGCGACGAGACGTCAGCCGCTGACGTCGCGATCTCCCACCGGTGCGCCGCGCTTTCCTAAGCATTATACTATACGACATCTGCTGCTACAATGGACCGAGAGTGGTTCGCAGCGTACTTATTAGCGTCCACGCGGCAGCCCGTGCCGTGTCGCGCCGGCCGCAACTGCACGAAGACGTTGACTCTGGCTCTCAGGACCCGCTTGGAGAAACCATGCCATCTGTGACCTAAGGGAAGGCTCGTCGGAATAGCACCCGCGCGACCGATGTGCTCATCGTGAGGTATGTACAGTACCTCCCTTCCTCGTCCGCTCAGAGTCCCAATGACTCGCGCGGATTTGGCTTCTGGCAGGCCGGATCTACAGGGCTTCGCATGCCTCATATTCAATCCATTGCAGGCAGACGGTACTGGCCATGGCTTCGCGCGCGCGCCGCGCGCAGCGAACTACGGCTCAGAGCTCGCTCGACCGCGATGGTTGCAAGCACCGCGCGCGTCTCTCGCAAGACCCCAGCGGTCGTTGCGCAGCTCGTCCCACATCGGTACGACTCGCGCATCTGTACACCCGCGAGCGCCGCACACGCGAACCTTGCCCGGCGTCCTGCGGTCCGTATGCGTACGTCCATGCTCAAGGTGCAGGTCTCAGGATCGGGCTGGACCAGTCCTCCCCGGTCGCTCACGTCAAACATCGCGTTCACAGCTCGACGCTGAGCGGTGAGCGCTGAAGGTTCGACGTCCTCTCGCAGGCCTCGCACCAGTTCCCCGGTCCCCGGTTCCCGGCGCCCTGCACGGTGCATCGGGCGTCGTGAGTTCCCCGCGACCCGTATCGCACAACGCACGTCCGATAGTCTGCACGCCTATCAGGCCCTCCGCGCGATCCGCACTGGCACGTCAGACGTCACGAGCTCTCTGCCATGGGTGTACGGCATCCCTTTGCGGAGGAAGGCAGTCGGTCTGCCCTCGCGCGCATGATTTGCGTGGCAGAGGCGAGGGTGGGAGGATGCGGATGGGTGGACCGTCAGATACGCGCGCGCGTGCGAGCAAGGGAGTGGTACGGTAAGCGGTAGGTTAGGCCCTGCTGCAGCGGGAGACGAGTCAAGGAGAGTGGGTGACTATCCGTAGGCCATTTGGATACAGTTTTGGAACGTCCAGATGCCAAACCCGAGTGTCTCGAATTTTCAGCGTGACATTTTAAACTCCGACCTTGTTTTCCAAAGTTCGGCTAAGGCAAGGAGCGCCCGTGGAGTCGTTCTAACCTCCAGAATCTGGAAGGGGGGGTCCCCCCCTCCCTCCAGATTCCAGACGGCCTTTTCAGCCATTCCAAACCTCGCTTATGCTGCCTGCGCCGCCCGGCCGAGCTTTCCGGTGCCAAGTTTAGTAGCAGTTACCCCATCTGTGATATCATACACCGTCCCGCCCTGAGCCACCCGGCCTCTCGAGTATATTCCAGATCTGTTGCTAAACTGGAACCACTCTCGGGTTATGGTCTGGAGGATTTGGTTCGGGTCGCCCCTGTCACGCTGTTTCAAAGTCCGACATGTGGAAGAACTGTGTCCAGATTTCCTACGGATAGTCACCCAGTGTCAATATTGGCCTCATCGGGCTGATCGGGTCTTCCGGGCGATTGACTGACTGTGGGCGTGTGTTGCTCGGGCTGACGTGATGCGTGACCATCCTGCTTGTCTCTGATTCATCATCACTGGACCGAACTCGCGCAGACGACGGCCGCACGAGGCGAACCGTGACGCTGAGGATGTTACTCTCAACTGCCGCTCGCTCCCCCGTCGACAGTCCTAGATACGCTCGTCAATCCTTGCGTCACGACTCGCCTCTCACGGCGTAGCTTGTACGTTCCCCGCACGCGTCGGACGCACCGCGCCCCCACCCTCATAATCATATTCATGTCCGTACCCACCCCCGCCAGCCCCCCGTAATTTTTCGCTTCAGGCGCTCGCCCGCTATAGACATCCCACTACCACCCGCTATGACGTCGGCCTTCATCTTCACGTACCTATGGGAGCGCAACGACGTCGGCGTCCTTCCTTCTGTCAATCGCTGCGTCTCCGCTGCGTCCTCGAAGACCTCGGGCTGGCTCTCACCCATAGCCGAGCCGACATAGGAAGGCTTCTCCGGAGACTCCGGCTGGATGCTTCCACGCCGCGCGCCGCAGTCTCGGGGATCAGGACGCCATCGTCAAGGCTGGCGTGCGTGATAGGATTGGAGGTCCGCGAGCCTCCGTCGACGGCGCGTGAGGGCATGATGCGTGCTCGCGCTTCTTGGACTGATTCTCTCCGCGCTGCGGCTTATTACAGGTCCTCTCACGCAGGTGCAGCGTCGGGATGGACTCTGAGGCGTTCGTTCGCTGCAGCGCGGCCGGCCGTTGCCCCCCCCCCCCCCCCCCTCGAACTTGTCATAACGCACGGAATGAACTGCTTGGCTAGAGCGGGCAGTCACGAGACCGCCACTGCCGTTTCATAAACTCCACGCTGGCCTTTCATCCGTATCCTAAGTTACATACTGTACGTACGGCAAAGAATGGTAGGCGAGTGGACGGCAGCAGCTGCGACCGGCACCCACCATCGCACTCACGATACGTCCCTCGCAGGTGCACTTCTACTACCCCAGGCAGGGGTACGCAAAATGAGCAAAGCAGTATAAAACAGTGATTCCTCATGTAGGACAAGGCGGATAAACTTGTGTATTTTTTGTAGTGTAGTGACCACTCGATTCTCGACTCTTGCAGACTTAGAGGGCGAAAGAACGACGCGTTGGCCCATAAGACTCAGTTGAACAGCGGGGCATGCCACAAAGTGCAATGTTTCAGCGTGCTGATAGGCAGATCCCTCCTCGACAGGACAAGTATAGATTATGCTTAAAGATGACATGTCCTGAAGCACAAACTGTGCTGTTCATGAGACCCGATTGGTGTGAAAGGGGTCTGGTGTGTTGTGCGCCGGATTCCCCATGTTTACACCGTGACGGATGTCGCCGGTCGGCGCCACAGCTCTCGGATGCCTGCCAAAAGCGGGCGCTTCGAGTGACAGGCGTTATGCCGAGATTTTGCATTACCCTGCCCTCTGGTAGTCGTCCTCTCGGCAGTCCTCCGACACTTACCAAGGGCCCTCAAGAAATACCAAAAAATACTGGAAAGACGGGCCAGACGACATTACATCCACTGGCCAGTTTCCGTCCTGCAGGGAGACTGGCAGAGACCTCAGCAAACCGTCGACTGCATTCCTTTGCGTACCCCTGCCTGGGGTAGTATGTATCCTGCGCCCGCCACCAGAACCGACTCCGGCACGCGCGAGGGTACGAAGCGCGGCGCGGCGCGGTGCCACGGCACACCGGCACTGGCCATGCCTCAATACGGCACGCCTCTACGTTCCACCCCAGCTTCGGACTTCCGGCTTCGACACACGTACTAGGGTCTGGGGCGCTTAGCCGAGTGGCGACATGAGGGCGCAGGCGCGCGAGCGGCGAGTCTAGGGCTCGCTGGCCCTGGGCTGGAGGCGGCACGACACCAGATATGGCGAAGATGCGCACCGAGCTGGGGCGAGGATGGCCCTGCCACCCGCACGCACCCGGTCTTCGGTGCGTGAGGCGGACTTGGCGCGTCCCACCTGAACGCGTCCACGCGACGCCCCAGTGCTTGCTAGATGCCTTCCGGTGCTGTCCGTGCCAGGTCGAAGGAGGTGAGCGAAGCATTTGTCGTGCGATGATGCATGCGGGCGGAACGGGACGTATTTGTGCGATTTGAGATGCACCTGAGTGAGGCGCACGGTACTGGATCTCGAATTGACGCCTCTGGAGTTGAGAGAAGAGATGGCACTCTAGATAAGTAGGGTATGCCGCGCGTCCCGAGAGGGGATGCGGACTCGTCCAAACTCGTACATATAATACTCGATTGTGGCGGCTGGACTCGCAGAGCGGCGTGCGCCCTCGACTGAAACTGGCTATCAACTTCAGAGCGGCCTCTGGCATTCTTCCGCGGCCGCGCCCTGTATGGTGCAGCGCTCTCGGATGCACTACTCATGTCGTTGTGCGGCAAGTACATATAGTACTTGTCAAGAACAGAGATCTGGCTTCACGATGAGTCCGTAGTATTCATTGCCATGTCTGGCAGTAAGTAGCAGCTGTGAGGCGTCGACATTTGTTGTTGGCATGCATATAGTCGCACTTCTCGCCAGTCCTTGACGCAGTCGCCGCTCCGGACATCATCTGACGGCGAACGTGTACCCAACGGTATGACGAATTCGGGTCGAGTGTCCCAGTACAGCAGATACTGATGTGAGGGTAGATTTCAATCTCTTCAAGCCATGTCCCTCCAACCGCTGCAGTCAACGTGCCACTACACCTGTACGGTCAAACAGCAGTATGCGTCGCATCAGTCTGGAACCAACATGTGGAGACAAACAAAACTCACAGTCATCGAAGCCTTCGCCTACTTCCTATCCCGAGAGCTTGAGCGCGGCTCGACGTCCTTGAGCGGCCCGTATTTGAGAGCGTCGAGCTCGTCCTCGGTGTAAGCATAGGCTACGCCTTGACCAGGGGGTAAGTCCGTGTTCAATGCGGGAATGGTCGTATGCAGGTATGAGGCGCTCGGTGTCCCACTTTATGCCAAGCAGGTTTTCTACGGAGCGCGTGGCCCATCTCTTCAGACGGCAAAATGTACTTATTTTCCCGACGTCGCTGAGGAGGTCTTCGTTGAACTCTTCAAAGAACTTGTCCATGTCAACCTGTGGCATGCCGGCTGGCGGCTCTGGATCGAAATCGTGAAACTTCTTGGTAATGTCCTCGGTCAGCCGAGGAAAACCATAGTATCAGCGGAGAGGTCGCTCAGGCCAGGGCTTTGCGTCTGGGGCGGGGTGGCCGTCCGCGCCAGGGTGAGCAGACGATTCCATGGTGGTGGTTTGGTCGTGCGGGACAGCCGCTGACCGGAATAGTACGGCTACCGCGACAAGGCGTCCAGCACGAACGTCGACGGTCGCTGGCAAAGTTTACCGGTGCTGGCCCCTGTCAAGGTCAGTAGAACGGCGACCCAACCACAATCCGTGCGCAGAAATGTATATGTTTTGCAGATGAGAATTAGCCAGTCGAGAATGTGGTCGTGTACAGATGACTCTGATGACGGGAGGGAGGCTGTTGTGCTTACTGTAATTGAAGGACTTCGGAAGGAAGGGCAACAGCGTGCAAATGTAAGACATAATCCAAGTGATGTGAGAGGCGCCCGTCGTAGGGAGGTGGATTTGATTTCACCTTGACCACGGTCCACCACCTCTGTATCTCGTCTTACACTCTGCGACGGTCTTCTCTTCAGAGCCCATGCCTACTACGCGGAGAGCCCTATGATGCTATTTGAATGCTGATTATCCGACTCAACTTGTGTGTACCTCTGCTTCTCTTGAGTTTCACGGTACGTACCGTCTCTCGGAGCTTTTCGTGAGGTTCTTTCGCTTTTGGTGTCGACCGCATGGAACTGTTGTTCGATGTTCTACGATAATACAGTCAAGTATATGCCGAATCTACGGCATCTCGCTCGAACGCGCTCGCCTGCTCCTGTGCGGTCTTGTGCTCAATCTTCGCAGTCACGCGGGGATCGCTGCTGGTCATGCATCATCTTCGGGTTTGCTCCATCCGGACGCGACTTGGTGGCTTCCTGTTCCATTCCTCTCAAAGACCTCTTCTTCTCGCACTCCTGGTACTGGCCTTGCGCACGCCTACCTCACGGTCCTCACTCACATCGTTCTTGTCCCTACCAGCTCGTCCTTCGACCGTTTCTATCAGACACTCTCACCGCGCTCCCCCTCCGCGCCCTGCTCGTCGTGTGCTATTCTTGCTCCACAAAGTGGTATATCATGGGGACACGCACAATGCCTCGCTCCGTCGCTCGGTATTGCCTCGTCTCTCTGGGACTCATCTGGTTGCTCGTCCTCGTGACATCGAGTATGAAGCCATTCGTTCAATCAATAGGATTCCTCGCCCTATCGGTGCTCCCATATTCTGTCTACGACTTCGCTGTCGCTCTGCGCTCTCCTCTTGTGCGGCAAGACCGGAACAATGGCATACATCTCGCCGTAGCTCCTGTGTGCGGCCCGTTGTCCGGTAATGTTTCCGACGTCAATGCAGGCATAGACATCAGGGGCATCAACACTATCGTCGCGTTCGGGGTATGTACCGCATAATCTAGCAGCTACAACCACAAGGGCGCGTGGTGGCAGGCTTGTCCTCGATAGCTCATGTTTTGTCTGAATATGCTATAGGATTCCTACACCGATGGCGGTAGGGACGACGGAGGCCCCCTCGCCCCGCCTGTAGTCGTGCCACCGGATGCCGAAGCCGGAGGACGTTCTACGGACGGCAAGGTGTGGGTCGAGGACCTCGCTGACGACATTGGCGCCAAGCTGATGGACTACGCTGTAAGTGCCTCGTTTGCAACACTTATTCAAGGTAAGCAATACAAGGACGGTCACTGACCCGTGGCGTATAGCAATCTGGGGCTTGTACGGACTTGAGCCTCTGGCCAAGCGCGATCAAGCAGTTCGACTTCATAGGCCAGAGTACGTGAGTTCAGAAGCTCCGCTGGTTGCGAGACTGAGGCCGCGGCTATACCTCGCAGTGAAGACTTTCCTGAATCAGTCCAACGAGTTGGATCCTGCTACAACGCTCTATGCTATTTTCTTCGGTATCAAGTACGTGCTCAGGCTCGTAGCGCGATAGTTGCCTTTTTAGACGTTACACCATCAGCGACTATGAAGACTCCAAGAGTGAGCCGCATCATACCCACAACTCTGTGTCTCATTATCACACTAACTATGTTCACTCCCTTCTCACGTGTAGCTGACGGTACTGCGAACCTGCAAGCCGCCGCCCAGGTCATCCTGACGCAAATCCGCACGCTTGTCAGCCCGCCCACGAACGCGCGCTCGTTCCTCGTCACCGACGTCTACGGACGCGGGACGCACACACCTGAGGGCGACGCTTTTGTGCAGACGATCTTCAGCGGCCTGCATGACCTCCGGGCGAACTCCTCTGCCGTGTCCGGCGGGCAGCTGAACTTCGCGTTCGCGGAGTTCAGTCGCATCTGGGACGGCGTGCTCGGGCCGGACCCTGGGTTCGAGGCGTTCGGGTACGTGAGCACAGACGCGTGCATCGTCGACTGTTCGATCCAGGAGTGTACGACCAACGGCATGTGCGACGACCCCGACCACTATTTTTACTACATACCCGGGTGCGTGACTATGCTTCCATGATCCCGTTGGGAGCGGGCACTGAGGAACGCGGCAGACATCCGTCGAAAGAGGGACATCGGATCATGGCTGACTACGTCGAGGAGGTCCTGGGTCGCTGCGTCGACACGGACTCGTGATTAGATTGTGAGAGACGTGCTCCGCCTTTTCGTCTCCTCCGGCTTCCATGCGACTTGTAAAATCAAAATTCGCGGCTGCTTCTTGTATAGACACCCACTCGGCGAGTATCTCCCGTGTCATTCTCGCTTCTGCACGTCTGCCCTGGTATATTCTCCGGGTCCAAACGCATTCGTTGACGAGATACATTACCTCATCGCAGTATCATGCACTGCGGCGGTGCGGGAGAATATGATCGACAAGTCAAGGCGAATTCGCCATCATATGGCCTGCACTTCACGGCATAGTATCAAAGAGGGCCTCTCTCTCTCTGAGGCATGCGCTCTCGTTTCCGTGAATGTTGGTCGCACGCATACACTGCCAGTAGGACCCACGCTGTATGTGGAGGCCGAAAGCTCTCGCAAAGGCTTGATCGTTCGCAGCAGGTCGTCAGCTTCGACGGGAGAGATAGGACCTCGCCTCCACGAGTTCCATTCTACGACTGCGGGCTGGTCGACGTATAAATTGGTGAGGACGATGGCCTATGGGTCCCCACCTTTCAATCCCTTCAAGATTGGACGGCCTACCACACCCTACACAACCAGTATTATCTCTCAACGGTCTAGCCATGTCCTTCAAGACCATCATTCTCGCCGTTACCACCGCCGCGGCTCTGGTTTCCTCCGTCCTCGCCGCCTCCCTCGAGATCAGCACTCCGTAAGCTTCCGCTTGAGGGATATAGCCGCGTCCTTCAAGTTGCTGACCACGACGTTTTCTTGTAGCGCTATCGCGAAGCAGTGCGAGCCGACGACCGTGGAGTTCGTCGGAGGCGCCGGTGAGAACAGCAGCACTATGAGTCATTCCGCGTTCTGTTGCTGATGTACTGTTGTCTCGAACGCCCCATAGGGCCGTTCTTGCTCGTAAGTCATCTGCGCCGTTGATCATCCGCTGCCATCCATGCTAAACCGTCCGCTTCTCTTGCAGGAGTGAGCACCATCGTGTCGTCCTCACAAGGCCGCGTGCATTACTGGCCGTTTCGCCTTCCCGTCCTCGTACTTGTGCGTGTTCGCTACAGGGTGCAGACAGATGGTCAGACTATCGATCAGTTCACCATCCCGGCGGGAGCGACCTCCTTCGTGTGGGGCACCAACGTCGCGGCCGGTGCGTACTAGCTCTACTTACGTCTCCTTGCGCACGCTGTTGCTCCTCGTGCTGATGAACGTCCGTTATGCAGGGACGCCCGTGAGCCTCGAGCTCGTCGACTCCACCGGGGAGGTTGCGCAGACGGCCGAATTCGTTATCGCCCCTGGAGGTGCGTCGCACGCATATCGCGAGACGTCGGTATCGGCTGACCATCTCTCCAGCCGACACTTGCACTGTAGTTTGAGTTGGGTTGACGTCCCCGCGGCCCGACGGGACTAAGGCGGTCACGGATGCTGTGTTTCTGCTTGCGGAGAAGGTTGTTGTGATGCGGTGTTTCCTTGTCACGTTGGGACTCCGTTTATCAGGCTTGTATGGAGATAACTTTGAAGCGGCGTGTTGACCTACACTCACGTCAGGCGCGAACGAACTCTTCACGCCGACGATGCCATTCTGCAAAACATGCTTCTCAATGCACCGTTCTTCGTTCTCCTTCCACATCGCTTATGTTCACCCGTCAAAAAGCTGTTTGCGACGCGATCTCCGTTTGTCGAAGGCTTACCGCAGCCCGCATCATAGCATCTTGCACTTTGCAGTGCCACCTACAAAGTACCGCCCCGCATTCAATATCAAGCCTGCCACGTACCTGACAAGGTTGCGGCTTCTGCAAGCCTCCGTGGGTCTGTTCTATTCTTTGCTCGATCGAGGCTTTCGAGATTATCAAGGCCGTCGAGCTCAGCTGGTCCCCCAATGCAACTACCGGCGGCTTCCAGATGAGTCCGGCTAATATGAGCAACGCTGAACGGTTCATCTATTCAGGTCCACTCGTGGATGCACGCCCGCGATCGAACAACAGACGGTCAGATGAGGCCGGAGATCCGCACATGACAACGCTACATAGCCCGAATCACTATCCGCAGCTGACGCCTTGTAGAGTTGCAGCCGCGCCGCCTGCCAGCAGAGCGCAGGCAAGTCTGGTCTCGACTCGACGTCAGCGCGGCGATGCGAGGGCGCGTTGCTTCTTGATCGAGGTATAAGAAGGAGCGCGACCTCGTCGCTGACGATCATCTTTGCTCCCTTACGAGCCAGTGGAGAGTTCACGAGTGGCACTATGTACTTCAAGCGTCTCGCAACTGCCCTTACGACTGTCACTCTGGCTGCGGTCGCTCTGGCGCAGGCACCGCTCACGATCGACACTCCGTACGTCGCTTGACCCGGCGTCGTATCGCGTTCGTGTTACTCGTACTCACTCCTGTGAACGGTTCGTTCTTGAAGGGCTCTGGCCGTTCAGTGTATTCCGACGCATGTGCAATGGCATGGGGGCTCTGGTGAGACCGTCGGCCGCTAGCATGCAGTCCATGCATGGTGAACGCTGACTATCATTATCCATCGCACTGTCAGGTCTCTTCTTCTTGGTAAGTCCCGGTATAATCTCATGCTTCAAGCAGACCTATGGCTAACCAGAGACTTCGTCATTCCACAGGAGTGAGCGGCCGCTCATGTGGTGGCTTTGCATGCCGATGATTTCCCGCGATGCTGACTACGGTATCGCGCACAGAGTGCTGCGTAACGACAACTCGAGCGAGCCGATCCAAGAGTTCGGTGGTCTCCCCGAGGGCACTCAGTCTTTCCTGTGGCAGACGAACGTTGCAGCCGGTCAGTGGTTGATCCTGTTCTGCGAGGATGCCTTCCGTTTTGACGCTGCAGTCCGACAGGCACCATAGTCGGTCTTCGGATCACTGACGAGCACTCGGACGACGCAAAGACCGCTCCCTTCGCCATCTTCCCTGGCCGTACGTCGATTCATAGTGTTCACTGTCCGTTGCGTTTACGAGAGCCCCTTGTTGTAGCCGACAACTGCACTCTGGTCCACTGAACGTCGTTGGCAACTGTAGGGTAGAAAAGGCATGGGAAGAGACACGGGAAGGCTAGGTCCAGCGTGGCCCAGACCAACTTCGGTGCGCTGTGATCCTTTCTAGCATGTTACGAACCCTGTAGGACGTAGACGTTACGGCAGCGTCTATGCGATGTTCTGTGCCACTTCGTTGTTCTGACACGAGGTCGGATGTCGGGCTGCTCGAGCGTAGGTCGTTGATCGATGCGCATACTCTCCGCGATGATCATAACAGCTGCTTTCACCCTGTCCAAGTTCACCGTGCCCGTACAACCGGATTGATCTCGAGACGACGACGTGCGGACGTGAAAACATCCGGTCCAGGCCAACAGTTGATAGCCCGGTCACTCGTAGATCGCGCGGTCGAAGATAACCATGACGACCTATACTCGTGTGGCTACATTGCCAGTGCGACAACCGCTGGATCCATCTGAACAGGTAAGTCACACTCGTTTCTGCTCGCGTACATCAGCAGTCACGACTGGAAAACATGCTCAGGCAATGCGAGGCACTCACAGTTGGGCTGTACTATGAACGGTCCGGAGAACGCAGTTTCGCCTCTGGAATCCGTGACCGCAGCCACCGCGACGGTATCTGCCGAGGGAAGTCATACGGCCTTGAGGACATCCTCGAGAGAACAATGTCGAGCGACACGTACCTGCGGGGACTACGGTGTTCCAGGTGAAGGAAGTGCCCGCAATGTTGGGGAAGTTGAGCGTGATCGGCATGTTGTTAGTGGCGCTGTCGGTGATGCTGTGGTAATGAACATGTTCAATGAGTATGTCGAGAGACGCGGGTGCGAGTGAGACAGACATACGTCTGAAACGTCACTGACCGCGACGCGAGGAGGGGGCTAGGTCAGCAAAGAACCCGGGGGAAAGGATCTGTTCGCATTACCAAATTGTACGGCGCTGTAGTGTCTCATTTAGTGAGCGAGAAAACCCGATATACACAAGTGGAGATGAACTGACCTACGCCTCCGGACCAGGTGATGACCGTGGGGGTGTTGACGACTGCATGCGTGCTACGGGCATTGCCAATGAGCATGCGCACTACGTATCGAGATGGATACTCACGGAGGATTGACGACCAGAGGATCTGCCCCGTACGTAGATGCAATGGAAGCGGCCAATACAGCGAAGATGGAGACGAACTTCATAGCGTCGAGGCTCTTTCAAACTTGCGGCCGGCACAACGATGCGTGCGTTGCGAATAGAAGGCGGCTGCGGGGAAGACTGCAACGCCCTTTTATGCTCCGAGCTGGGCGCAAGCAAGCGTCTCTCCTCAAGCGGCCGGGCACGCAAGAGCGCTACTGGAAATGTCTCTACCGCGGGCATACAGCTGTGGGACCGAAGACACCTGTGCGACACTGTCAGGGTGCCAAGCCAGACGCACAGATGATGAATGAGCATACCAACGCACCGCAGCGGAGGTAGCAAGTCCTCTAGCCCTAAAATGTCCAAATGAGAGCGCCTGGAGGTACACGGCCTGGACCCCATAGTGAGCTGGACGCGCAAAGGCTATACCAGGCAGCGCGTACTGTATATAGACTCTCTCACATCAGCGACAGATACCGCGAGACTTGGCCGCATACCATGGACTTACGTTGCTCCTCATGCGTGTTATGCCAGTGACGAGCGGGGGCGGTCACGGCGTTGGCATTCGGAGGGTACTCGACGTAGAATCCGAAAGAATCAAGATCTGCGGAGACTATAACAACCACCACGTAAACGTAGTAGTGACACATCTCCACTGAGGCTCTATGCTGATGTGCATTAGGCTCACAAGCAGCCACATATGCAAATATGATTGACACGAAAAGTGCAGACGTGACGAGTCTGGTAAGTCCGAGAATTACCGAAATCGTGATGATTTTGTCGGTTACTCTAGGCGAGACGGTGTTAAAGACGCTTACTCACTGTAGTCCATGAGGGAGAGAAACGAACTGGACCGACTAGGTCCTGAACGTCTGTGGCAGACTGTCCACCGCGGCGGACTTGGCTAGTAGAGGAGGCGTGACTTGGCCGGTGACGCTGTGACATACATCCTCATCACACTCGACCACCCGGCTCTGTCTTCCTTCTCGATCATTTGGCGAGGTCCAGGTCCTCTCCTGTCCACGGCCAATCCTACACTATCCGCTAGATGCACGCGCACTGCATTATGACTGAGGACGCGCTGCCCACTCCATGCGCCATGTCACCCTGATGTCCCCCTGATGTAGGAACTTCATTGTCTGGCAACGTTGGAATCAAGCATTGCTGCACTGCAATTGACTCGACGGCGATGGGGCTGCATTAGTCCATAGCAAACCCCTAGCGGTAAGTCCAGCCCAGGTCCATGACGTCGCAGAAAGACCTCGGACAAGTACGTGTCTCGTTAGCCTTCACATGGTACATCCTCCCAGTCGTCCAGGGCTCCCCGTATTCACAGCAACTATAACTATGTCTTCGTACAGCTGGCCTTCCACGCAATGCCGGATGTGGATTCCGTCGTAACAGCTCGTTAGAGGCAAGAGCTGTCCGCTGTCCGGTCATCGGCAATGAGTCAGCCAGGACAACGGACGAGTCGATGAAGCACAGAGGACGTACGACTATCCTGTATGGTGAACAGCCCAGATGTCGCTTCCTGCGCGCTGGAGTCGAAGATGTCCAAGTTGATCAAGTGGCCTACAGAGCCGCCCCATCGCAGCGCGATGCCGATAAGAGTGTGAGCACGACGTCGGCGCACTCGAGATGAAGTGATATACTAACCTGCTGGGAAGTTCGTGTTCCAGGTGAAGGAGTGTCCGGCGAGATCAGGGAACGCCTCTTGTACTATCGACGTGGTCACATCGGTGATGCTGGGTGCGAATCGTATGTAAGTCTCACTACGTTGAACGGACCTGCGAGAAAGTAGCTCACAACTGCGGTATTCAGACAATATCTGAGTCGCCGAAGCAGAGCACTAGGTAAACAGTTGACATACCAGATTGTACGGTGCTGAAATCATGGTAAGCAGCCTACCTTGGGCGTAGTCGGAAGGACGTGTCACTGACCTACGCCTCCCTCCCAGGTAATCTTAGTAGGCTCGCACTGCACCGCGTTCGAACTGACAGATAGGTAAGCGGACGAACGGATCTCTCCTAGCGACCAATCTTACGGGGTGTTGATGATGAGCGGATCCGCCGCGAAGGCATATGCGGCTGTCGCAGCGGCAGTAAAGATGGTAAGAAGCTTCATCTTGGTCGAGTACCGCGCCACTCTAGCGTCGAAGGCCCTCATATGCTGATCTGGAAGCGCAGAATTTAGCCTATTCGAGCATACACAAGGGCATGAAACGGAGCTGCATGTGCTCGCACCGGTCTATGGCCATATGCCGACGCAGACGCGGCTACTATGCGCCGTCCCTCCTAGCTTGCACTGGAGTGGAACGCTGGGGCGTCAAGACTGCTCCAACCAACGCGCGCACGCAGGCCGGCGCTGCGCCCCTTGGGGTTTATGGTTGACGCCTGCATGCAATGCCGATGGAACGCTGAACGCGTGTGCATCACAGGGCGTGAGGTCAGCGGTAATGGAGGTCAGGTGAAGATCGCAGGTCTTCCGTCCTCACGCAGGCTACTGAACGCCGGAACCCTACTGCTATGATGCGTACGGTGTGGAAGATGTTTCCGAAAAGCTTTTGAGATGGCTTCGGATGGACACTGCGTGAGTCAGACTTGGCGAGGAGCTTCGCGTGGCACCACAAGGGTCAGGTCAAGCGTGACGTAGGTTGATGTACCCCGCAGGTCCGCAGCCGGGACCAACCGCGAAGCTGTTCAGTGCCCGCAGGGTCGTTGTGCTGTCGAGGTTCTATGCCTCACTATACAGCACCGGGATGTACTGTAACGCCTCGATGGGCTTCGGTTAGTGACGTCTGATATAGTACGTCGGGTTTCGCCAGCAGACCGGCGGGCACGAGGGCCGTTGGGTCAACGCACTGTTCATCCGCGCAATACCGGGTCAGTGGTCTCTGCGTCTTCTTGCATACCCTACTCGGCGTTGCCAGTGATAGTCCGGTAGACTCCGATGCGCCGGTCCATCCTCCAAAGCCAAGAGACGCAGGCAGTGCTCGGAAGCACTTGCCGAAGCGAGAAGATCGAGGAAAGGCCTTTGGTGAGTTCATAAGCGCTTTTCTATCGGAGTTCCTCAACTCCTCTGCTGTCCTCTGGCCGTCGATATCAAATGGGTGACGCTCTCGCGTTCTAGGAATCACAAGATGCCTATTCGGGGACGATGACAACTATGGGTTCTACGTGGTACGATCGACTACCCGCGACATGTCCCTCCATCGCCTTCATCGCGTTCGCCAACTGGGCCCGCTTCTCTACGGCCGCACTACAGACGCGAGGTGTTGTCTTCATCCACCATGCGCCAATCAGCTAAAGTCGCACCTATAGCTGTGCCTACGAAGCGGACGTACCACTGGCTTGTATGAGCACGGGCTCGGACATTGCCGTCTCCCCTGCGCTGTCTGATATGTCGAAGTGCACGATCCTCCCTACAGATAACCGGAATAAGAATCGGTGGGACGTCCGCAGGAGCTGGGCATGCATGGCATGAGTGGAGAGGCGCACTTGCGGGGAAGTTCGTGGATCATACAAAGGTGTGCCAGAGGAGGTCGAAAAATACCTCCGACTCCGGCAGCCGGTCAGTCATACTAGTGGAAGTAAGCATGGCGAACATGCCTGGGGGGATCTTCATAACAGCTGCTTACTTCTTCAGATTCCAGGCGCGCCGCGTCAACCTCGTTACACAAGTCATGCGAGAAGTTATCTCACCAGAAATAGTGGCTCAAGAATGACGATTCGTCAACGTATGATGCGAAACTCGTGATCCGTAAGTCCTCCCTCCCTGGTGACCTCGGTCGGCATGCATTGTACCACACTTGCACTTGCACCTACCCGTGAGTCATTGTTGTGCGGCTAACGTCAGGAGCCATGCTCACGGAGTGTCGATGACCAGGGGTATGCCGCAAGGGCCGGCGCGACTAGTGCCACAGCGCCGGTACAATTTGCAGTGAGGTACTTGATCGTCAGGCTGGACTCTGGGAGATGACGGAGACGTCCCAATGGCAAGCCCTCTAATATGCGTCGTGCGCGCTGCATTCTGCCATGCTGACGACATAAATACTGCTGCGAACAGTCTGAGCTACCACAGGAGAAGGCGCACGCATACCAACACGCATCCAGGCGTGGGCGGTGGAAGTGAGCAACGTAAGCACACTCCCTCCGATCATAGAACGGATAGGCCTATGGTAGACAACTTGGAACAGGCTGACATCGCCCACGGAGGGACCTCCTCCCCGGAACTCTGTCGCTGCTATGAACCGGTGGGGACGTCTCCATCTCCACTCGAGACACAGTCAGAAGCGACTGCCAGTGGTGCCGCGGCGGTTCTGTTTCGTTCTCACTCACACTCGGCAGTTCGAATGCCAACGGCTGGAGCAGCCGTCGGATCCCGGTCATGGGTTACGGTACAGACGCTGTCCATGACCGCTCTCCGATGGCGTGCTCACTCAAGAGCTCGAGGGAGACCGGCAGCAATTGGTGGCGTAGCACAACAGCTTGAATCTAGCCTGGCGGGATACAAGCGGCAGCCTTTCCTCAATTCGGTCGGTAATACCAACGCTGATTGAGGAAAGGGCCGAGAGACAATGTATCCAGCCGTAGCCAGCCACGCAAGTACTGACATCGTCCCTCTGCACAGCATGATGTCTTCGCAACTATCTCATGAATGAACTAGACCAGCCAATACAAACCGTCCGAGAACGCTCCCAGGCTGACTCTCCAAATGGTCCATATATCGCGCTGATAGTCTAAACTGCTAGGTACAGTCAAAACCCGTGCAACGGCGCACCACCGCCCAACGGCGCACCTGCCTGAAAAGCAATAGATTTGTCCGCGGAGGCAGGCGCGCCGTTGGGCAGTGGTGTGCCATTGCACGGTTTTTGACTGTACACCCTCGAAGCTCATGCGGCATGTAGTCCCGGCTGTGCATGTGAATGTCTAACCTCTGCACCATACTGCACTTCCGTAGACGATGACATGAGAAGTAATTTGACTGAGGGCGATCGCCTGCCGCCTATGAGCGTCCAGGGCCCAGCCATTGTACGTTGAAACAGTTGTACGGCTGTATGGTTGTCACCCATGGTCTTCACATGTTCCGGGCCCGTGACGAACGACTGGCCTGTGCATCCAGGCACTACGGACAGACTCGAGGTCATTTAAAAACGATATACTTGTCACTCATGGATTTAGCTAGAACACTACAGGTCCCTCAATGCGGACATGAGATGACCAAACACTACTTCCACTGCATACCTCTTAGGCGATTGGCTATCATGGCAAAGGCGGAAATAGGCAACTTGGAAGGAGCATGATGCTCAACAGTCGGTTGCTATAGCAGTGAGCGATCGCTGCGTGAGCTCCATACGAAGGTGAGAATTCGAATGGAGTACGTACGTCCCGGACGGATGGTTATGATGGCGGACTGCGCTGCGTCGCCAGCCGCATCCATGAGCCTGAAGTCTACGTTGGTCCCTGGAAGGCGCCGATGTATCAGGGCGAGTCAAGCGCACGTCATTACAGCCAAGCGAGGGCAGAACTTCTGCGAGGATCAACTTACCGGCGGGGAAGCGCGCCAGCCACGCGAAGTCGGTACCGGAGTCCACTGTGAACGGACCGTCGATCACTTCACCACCAGGTGAATCGAGTACTCTGCACAGAGGGGGAGCTGAGTTAGATGGGAGCACGTAAGGGGAAGTAACGCCCGCGGACTCACTCCTATCGCAATCGTCCGTGATAGCTCAGAGCTCAGAGACTGGCGCAATCGTTACGGCCGTCGAGGCGTAAATTACGCTTACCAGGGTGACGGGAACTGGGTGGGCCGTCACCTCGATGGCGGATACTGGGTGTTAGAAATTGGCAACGTACGAGCGCAGTCCCCCCAAGCGACCACTGCAAACGTGCATTGCCGCGGAGGAGAACTGCTCAAGAAGACGAACGGGAAGTCAGCGATGGGTTCGCTGGAAGCGCAGCGATGATTCCGTTTGCACTCACGGCGTGTTGATGATGCAACCGGACTGCGCGAGGACAGTGTTGGCGAGAAGAGCCGTGAAGAGGAGAGCGTAGACAAGCTTCATGGCCCGGTTCGAGCGCCGGTGGCCCAAGAACGTATTATGGGCGAAGCTTGACTGGTCACGACCGCGAGTTCCGCGTCCTCAGGCTGGCGTCCTCGCATTTTGAGTGCTCTTCGTCGTCTGACCTGTCGAGCCCGCCGTTGGGACGCGCATGGCGCTACCGGTGCCCTTGCAATCCCGGTGACCTAGGAACCTCAGAACTTCGACTAATTGGTGGGATACGTGGATTAGGTTCAGTTTCACTTCCGCGTGCTACTGCGGTGGGATGACGGCCATGGGAATGAGAGGGGAACGAGGTAAGGGAGCAGTACCAATGACGACCCGCTGCATCTGCATTGCGAGACAAAGTCTCATCGATTCCGTCATCGCTCACGAGGCTCCTCTGGGTCTTTCTCCACCTTCTCCAGGTGGTATGCCCAACCAGAGTGTCGACGTCGTCCACGATATTAGGAACTACTGTCCGTGGCGACCTATCCCAGCTGGCAGGATCCCATTCAGGATAGCTGCTCGGAAGCTCCGGTGGGAACTTCTGGTGGTCTGCGTGCTCGTCTCGATGTACTGGGAAGTACTCGTGCCTTCGGACCTCCTCTCCTTCGTCACTATTGCGCAGAATGCGCTCGGACTGAGCGCAACTGGTCCGCCCGGAACGCCTCAAACGCCATCAGCTACGGGTGCTCTAGCATCGGAGCGACCGAAGTACGCAATCCTGGTACGTTCTACTCTACCTTCAAGTGGCCGGACGCTAGGGATTGATTGCGACGTCTCATAGGTGCTGAGCATCAGCCGCCCCAGTCAGAACGCCCTGATGATTCGTACTGTCGACGCTGTACTAGAACCTGCAACCGTTCAAGCACAGGACTTTAAGGATGTCGAAGTTGAAGCTTCGATCGGACGTCGCACGCTCCCCATCCTCTACTCAACACCGAGTCGTTTCCTCACCGCCGCTCTCATCCCTGCTTGGTCGCTGCTTGTTTTGCACCTCTGGGAGATGGTACCGGCGTTGTCGGCTGCGCTGCTTCTCAACACGAATCTGCTACCTTTGCGGAAGAAGCGAAAGGTTGGAGGCTCCGGCATACCTACTGTATAACGTACATCTCAGCCTCTTCTGTATCCCTAGACCCTTGGACTATATATAAGCTTATGACTCCCATCCCAGGTGTGGTTCTGCCTGTTACGTCTCGCACCTCTCATCGGCGCGTGAGGACAGGGATAGGACGAGTGTCCTCCACATGTACGTATTGACTCGTATGATGCAAGGGGGTGTATCCCGGCGAATATAGGATGTTGCTGACAAGATGGCAGGCAGGAAGGGAGTTTCAAAACGATGTATCCGCAGTACAAGCCACCGCTACCCCGGAGGCAGCCCTGTGCCGCACTGGGTATGGGTTACAGCTGACATTGGGAGGATGACGCCTTACAGCGACGGCGTCGCTCTTTTGACGTCCTTTCCATCGGATCCACCCATGCTGAGCCGACCGCTGTCCATCGTGTGAGTACGCTCCAGTGCTGGTAGCGGGGTAGGTTCCATGGCGCGTGTAGTACTGCCTCGTACTCGGAACTGCATCGACGTCTACGGTGGAGCCAGCATTTGAGCAGCCTGAACGGGAGCGCAGTGAAGTGTACTTACCCGTGCATTTGCTGTCGTCCGGGAACGTCCTTCTAACTGAGCGCCGATGGTCTCCAAGTCGGTGGTCTGTTCGAACATACGGCCGGCCATCGTATGTCGCGAATTGAGCCTGAGGATGAGAGACTTTCGTGTGAGACCTGGCGCCGATCGTAGAGACGATCCTGAAGGTCTTACACTGCAAGTATAGCGTTGGCGTACACTGTAGAAAGTGATCATGGTGAGGTGATGAACAGGTAAGCACGACGGTGACCTGAGACACGTACGCTTGTCGCTGACGACGCTGATGGCAGCCCATACGAACGAATGAGGTTGGACGAGAGCCTGCACCGTGCGCTAAGTTCCCTTCGCTCCTTGAACCATGACTGGAGTACTTACAAAGATGAACACGAGTATGCCGACGATGCTGTTACGTCGGATAGGATGCATTGAGCACGCGTTGCAGCGGGCGTAAATTATCACCTCAAGATGTGTGGCATACCTCGTGGTGAGTCCTGCATCGCATCGCATGAGCCGGCGAACACGATGGATACGAACACAACGACCCACCTGTGTTGATTGTGTAGAGCGCTAGGGATTCCAAGACATTGTCGGTCCTGTGACATGCCCATCAATTTCATGCTGCGCTCGTCGAAATGGAGCCGCCGTACCTTCTAAAGCCTGTCCGACTGGCAAGCAAGATGTATATGAGTGTGGCTGAGAGCAGGCCGTCGGCGCCGACTGTGAAGCCGTATGTCGCAGAGATCATCCACTACGTGGTAGCAGTCAGTACTGCAGTTCGTTCCGCGAGAGCAAAGCCCGCTTGAGACGCTCACACTGTAGGTTGCGATGCTTGTGATGTATTCCGACTGGAATCTGATTGTCATAGCTGGGGTCAGGCCGAACTCTCACATGTATGAAAGTGCACCACCACGCACGCTTCGACGGCCACGGCTTGGTTTGCGAAGCATGTAACCTCATAGACCGAATAAATAAAGGCAACACAACTCACCGGCGGTGAAACCTACGTAATGCAGCGTGAGTATGATATTAAGGGCACCACGGCAGGGATGGTGACGCTCACCTATCTTGGCCAGAAGGAAGACGGTCTATGCCAGACCCAGTCCAGGTCTTAGATCGATCCTGAACACAATGAGAGAGGTGCGTACCGCTATAGCGACGAATATGCGATGCTTCGATCCGACTGTTTCGGGAGTGCGAGTGTTTAGCACGAGCGGCCTGCCCCCAGACGCGAGGGGATCCACTTACAGAGGTATACGCGGCGAGCATAGAATCTGGGAGTCAGAGTCAGTTGTATGTCCCATCACGACTCGGAGTCAGCTTCAAATGGCTGGAACCCACGCATTACAAAGGATGCCAGTCAGACCCTACATCGAGGGGCATCGAGGTCAGGCATCGCGCCCTAACAGCATCGAAACGGACTCACCGTCAGAGGAATCAAGAGCTACACCACAAACGAAGTCATGAGTCAATACGCGGTGGGCCAGCATAGTTTGCATGTGGTACCTTCAGGGAACTTCGAAGAGGTCACGGTATTAGCCCATCTGGAAGGCGGAGGGTTCTATATGTACTCACTAGCGATAGCCGAGAAGAGCAACAGGATTCGCGTAGTTCTTGATCATGTACCAGTAGCTGCGACGTTGCAAAGTGCTGGGTCAAGCCTACCTACGGAAGACGAGAAAATCCACCGTACTCACCACGTCTCGATAGCGAACGCCGTATGGAGCGTTTCCAAGACTCTGGGGCGCACGAACAGCGGGTAAAACGATGTCTTCCCGCGGGAGAAGTCCAGGACTCACAGGACCACCGGAACCTGCGTCGTACATGCCAGAGTCAGCAGAAGCTCCTTCGGATGCGACACAACCACACCGGATGGTCGAGAATACTCACCAGGATCTTGAAGATTTTGAGGTCCCGTGGATACAGCCGGTAGTACCGATATGTTTGATACAACGTTAAGCCATACAGCCTACGAGAATGAGAAGTTAGGAGTAGCGACTCAATCAGAGGAAAAGAGTCACGGACAATGTGCACACCAACGTCCCCACGAAGAGCGCGCCTAGAGTGCTCTCCACAGAGGGAGGCTGGGATAGTACAGGGAGCCCGTCCGGCGGGGTCGCCGAGGCCGCATCCGAAGGGGGCAGCGACATGGAGGTATCCAGCGAGACGAAAGGAGGGCACAATACCCAAGGGTCTGAGAGCCACGCTTCACTGGTAGTTAAGGACTCGGAGGGCTGATCGCGTACCCGGCAGAGAGAGAGAGCGTGTTGAGTGTCGAGAGGCGCTGTTGCGTTGAAATAAGTAGCAGCGAGGGCACCCTCATTTCGTAAAGTTGACGCTTCTGGTGCGCCTCAACATATGAAAAGCATCACTGCTCTGAGCCGGATAACCTGCTATTGGGCGAGTGAGTACAGCTCCGAGGACAACGCACAGAAAGCTGTGATGTTTCACCGCTGTATCTGTTGCGAATTTCATATCAGGAGCGCGGTGAGCGTCGGTGAGCGCGCGACCCAGAGTCCTAGATTCCGCGAAGGTTCCCTCCGAAGCCTTTCGTCGCCTATGTATGTAGGTCGAGGGATGCACGAGAAGCGAAGGCAGCTACAGTACGTTACGAACATTGACAGGGGCCTCAGTTGGGCAATGCCATCCGAGAGCACTGCGCAGTTCGGGCTTCCCCGGCTTTTGTGTGCACAAACTGTCGCGCGAAGCACGAACGGGAAGACGATCTGATTGATCCGGGTCTCCTCAGCCATGCACCTGATGCAGATGTAGAGGAGGGCGCTCCAGTCCCGCGGGAGCGCATCGCGCAGTGGCGTCCTCACCGGAATCACCGCCACGCGCCAATCGCGGGCATGTTGGAAACCCTCAGTAGTCTGGTAGACTGTTCCACAACGATTGATGCGTACAGTACCTGGCGAAGGGCCATAAGTCAGTACGGAGAGAAACCATTCCGACCGTCTTCGCAGCAGACTCTTACGATCGACTCTCGGATCCGCGGTACAGTACATAGCCCGACTTCACCGACTCGGCCGGGCAGACGTTGAGAGGCCGGTGTCTAAGCTCTAAGGTCGACCCTGCCGGAGTCAACCGTGCTGTCGAAGGCGTGCCTTGGATCGAACATCACAACTTAGCTCAACAGCGTATGTAATCGCGGAGCATGCCAGTCCCTCTGTTCGCATCCGAAAGATCCGCAGACACCAGCATACCTTGTTGCGAACTCGAGGCCGACCCTGAATCCAAAACCGTCGTACAGTACTCCTATCACAGTTTCCAAATTCCTGCCGAGCCGGGGCCGTGCAGCCACCTCGGCACCGAGAGCTCAGGCCTCAGCTCAGAGCTTGCTCTTCTCCGCCTTCTTGACGTACGCGATCCCCGCACCCAGACACACCTACCCTCCCCCATCAGCGCTCCGCACCCACACTGTGCGCAAAAGCACTCACCTTCCCCGTCGCCAAATTCCGCGTCACGAACGTCACCTCCGTCTCGCCCTCGTGCCCGCTCCCGCTCGGTGTGGGTCCGACCTCCCAGATCTGCGTCTCGAGCGCGTCACCAGGCTTCACTGGGGCCGTGAAGCGCACGCCGAACAGCGTCAGAGCGCGCGGGTCCCCGCCGCCGACCGCCGCCACGACCGCGCGCGCGGCGAACCCGAACGACGCAAGCCCGTGTAGAATGACGCCGCCAAACCCCGTCGCTGCGCCGATCGCAGGGTCTATATCAATTGCTCAGCATGGGACTGTGAAGGCACGGGAGAGGGCCAAGGGAAAGGACGCACTGATGTGGAGCTCGTTGTAGTCCCCGCTAAGGCGGTAGACGACCGCCTGCTCGGGGCTCGTCTGGTCGCGCACGACCCAGTCCGGCTTGCGGTCCTTGGGCGCGGACTTCGCTTGCGGCGGGCCCGCGATGCGCTTCGAGAAGTTTGTGCCCGTCGCTTTTGCGCCGAGGTTGAAGGACGCGCTCTGTGCGTGCGTGTGAGCAGGCAGGGAACACGACTGTTGACGGGAACGGGACGTACGTAGAGCTTGGCGTAGGGTGTGCCCTGAGGGTCGACGAGGATGGACTCGTTCTCGAGCACGATGCCGGACTCTGTCGTGTGGAGGGGTGAGTTTACCGCCAAAGCGATGGCGAGCGACGGGAGCGCGCACTGTTCTCGCTGACGGCGACGATGCGCTTCCTGATCTTCCAGCCTGGGCCACTGACTGCAGGGAACGGCTTGAGGATCTCGACCGACTGGCTGCCGTGTACCTGCGCGCGGTATGATTTGTGAGTGCGAAACGTAGGGAGGTGAGGATGGTATACGTACTCCGCGGTTAGGGTCAAACTTGGGCAGCCCAGGGGCACGCTTGCCGCCGGTCATGAGTTGGCGGAAGTTGACTACGTCCTGACTTTCTCCTGCGTACAGACACGGATTTCAGGCGTCAGTTGCGTGCGGCGCCTCATTGACAGTAGACGCGGAGAGTGCATGGGAGCGAGTCGCCACAGTGCGAAGAGATGCGAATACACATGCGAGCCCGAACACGAGGCATCTATGCAAGTGTGCAGCCTGGGAAGCTACGACCGAACGCGTCGCGACGCGCGTGGGAACCATCCTGGCAAGGACGACGCGATCTATACGCACCTTTGAATGGGAGGACGACTGGGTAAGTCGGGAAAGGGGCCCAAGACTTGTCTGAAAAGGAAGTGTGAGCTGCAGAAGGTCGCGAACAGTTGCACGCATGGAGGCAACATACCGAGCTCTGCGGGTACAGGCATAGTGAGCGGACGGTACATGGTACAGGGGCAGGAAGACGTACCGTTGATGAGGGCAAAGTCGTCCTTCTTTGCGCCGATGCCGACTGCATAGATGAGGAGGTCGCGCTGGTTCCAGGAGACCTACGAAGCGGGACGCGAAGTGAGCGAGCGTAGTGGAGTGAAAGGGGAGGGCAACGGACGGGCTGGTCGTCGTCGTGCCATCCGACGGCGGATGTGAGGTCTGCTTGCGACATGGCGGATGGTGGTCGAGAGCAGACGGTGCAGCAGCGAACGCAGCCGTCCAGGACAGAATCACGGCGACCGGGCACGTCCATCCCGGTCGATGACGAGCGCGTGCGGGGGAACGCGTCCCTCGTGACCACCCCACGCTGTGACGAGCGCGTCTGCGTGTGACGGTGACAAATATTGCACTCTGCGCTTGGCCCGTCTCTGCTCCGACGAGTCTGCTGCTTTGTCTGCTGCTGCTGCGATGGCGTCCACTTCTGGCTCAGAGGCAACGCACCCGGTCGTGTTTACGACTCAGACGCGGTATCCGCTGCCGTCCCAAAAGTTCATGATCCCCGCCTCGTGGAAGCGCTACCAGCTCTCCCAGCTCGTCAACAAGGCCCTCGACCTCCCCAAACCCATCCCCTTCGAGTTCCTCGTCCGCGGCGAGATCCTTCGCGGCACACTAGCAGAATGGTGCTCAGAGCATGGCATCGGAGAGGTACGTCTTTCCGCCTCTCTCCAGCGTACTCAGACTTCACAACCCATGCATGCAGGAAGAAACGCTCGAAATCGAATACTTCGAGTCAGTCATGCCCCCAGAGCGCATGTCAACGCTCCCACATGAAGACTGGGTCTCCTCAATATCATGTCAGCTTCCCGGGTAAGTCTCGTTTCTCACAAAGTATGCTCTCTCCTCCCGGATCTCGTATCGCACACGTCAACTGCGTGCATGCTGTCTCTGTGCTTGTAAACCACGGCAGGGCAGCGTTGCTACCTCCCGCGCACGCTCTTGAGTCAGCGTCGCTTGCGTGCGTCGCATCGCCTGCCGGAATGGAGTTCGACCATGCCATGGCAGCCCAATGCCTGTCCCAGGCTCAAGCATCAATATTGAATATAACGCATGTAGAACGGCGGGTTATACGCTCTCCGTGCCGTGCACACGCCCGCACTCGCAGGAGAAACCACTCCAGTCTCGAGCGCTGCTGCCGAGCGCGCCCATGCGCGAACGCGTTCGCGGCGCACGTAAGAAGCGTGAGCAGCTCGAGCACCCTCGGTCACGGCCGTCATCGCTGCACCAGAGCACGACGGCACTCCACTTCTCGCCGTCTCTCTTGCATTCTGCGACCATCGCCTTTGGCGTCGCCCATCTTACGGAAAAGGCTGACCTCGCACCCCAGCTATTTCCTCACTGCGTCCTACGACGGCGCCCTCCGCGTATTCGACTATTCCCAAAATCTCGTGCAGACCATCCCCACGCACACCGCGCCGGCAACGTCCGTCTGCGTTGTCCCGTCCTCCAGTACCGACTCGCCCGACTCGTTCCTCCTCGCGAGCGCCTCGCACGACCTCACCGCACGTCTCACTCGCGTCTCCCTCTCCTCCTCCACCTCCTCCGCCGAGACGCTCGCCTCGCTCCACCTGCACACCGCGCCGCTCTCCTCCGTCGCGGCCTCCCCCACGCACGTCCTCACCTCCTCCTGGGACGGCCTCATCGGCCTCTTCTCCGCTGCCATCCCCGAGACGGACGAGGTCCCGCTCGATGCCTCTTCCGGAGAGGGCAGGACGAAGAAGAGACGCAAGGTCGCCGAGGACGGCGAAGAGCCGGGAGAGAGCAGGAGGCCGAAGAGGAAGGCGCCGGCTGCGGTGCTGAAGAGCCACACGGCGCGCGTGTCGCGCGTCGTGATCGGGCGCGGGGCGGAGGCGGGCTGGACCGCGTACAGCTGCGGGATGGACTCGACCGTCCGGACGTGGGACGTCGAGAACGGCGTCTGTACGAGCACGATCGTACGTCCTCTACCTCTTCCCTCTCTTCGCTTTACACGATGATACTGACGCGATTGATGCGCAGACCGCGGCGAACAAGCCGTTCCTCGACCTCGCGCTCACGCCCTCGGGCACGAGCGCGCTCGCAGCGTCGACGGACCGCACGGTGTGCCAGTACGACCTCCGCGCGGCGTCGTCGTCCGCGACGACACCCTCGGTCGCGTCCCTCGCGCACCCCGCCACGCCCTCTTCCGTCGCCGTTCCTTCCCCCTCCGCTGAGGGAACGGCAGCGGGGACGGGGACGGAGCACCAGCTGGTGACGGGCGCGTACGACGGCGTGGTGCGCCTGTGGGATCTAAGAAGCACGAAGGGCGCGGTGGCGAGCTTCAAGGCGTGGCAGGGCCGTCCGAGTGACGCCGGCAGGAAGATTCTGAGCGTGGATTGGGCGAGGGGCGTCGTGGGCGTTGGGGGCGAGGGCGGGGTCGAGGTGTGGAAGGTCGGCGAGGGGTCGAGGTAGAGACGCGGTGGCTGACCCGCATTGGTCCGCTTTCTGAAGTGCTCGCTTGTCAACAGTGCAGCCAAAAGTCGTCGGCCTGACTGGGTACACTCTTTCTGCACTCGTTCTGACCACCGTCCCCAGTGACCACCGCCCCTCAGTATCACTGTGCATGTGGCTACGTCGTGATCATCCTGGTGTCTGCGAGTGCGACTTTACTCATTGCCGCTGCAGTGCGCTCCTTACCTCATAGCCGAGCATTCATGAAACGCGACGGGCCATACGCCACACTGCTCCTAGCCCCTTGGAAGACGCGAGCTGTCCGTGCAACTACCCTCGCACGTCAACTACAGGGCACCTGGTACTGCTAGGTGCTACAGCCATTGGAGGGTGCACCACCCGCGCGCCTCCTCCAAGCATGCGAGCATCATGATGATCTACAGTACTCAACACCCGCTGCAGACAGTCGAAGACGCGTGGCTCTGATCATGCTCCGTGTCGTGCTTCTGCAGGATGCCTGAGCATCTTTGTGATGTATTGTTACGATGGTTACTTGATGACCTCGACACCGCGCACGCGCCGCGTGAGCCCACCCGCTTTGCATCTTGCAAGCAGCTTGCTACTCCCATATCCCAGGAACGTTCTTGTCGGCCATTTGCAGGTCGCGGAGATCCCCATCGCAGCACCTCACCAGCTAGGCAGCTAGGGGAGCCAAGCTGCTTTTGCTGCTCGCAATGCCGCAACGAAAGGAGCTCAGTCTCACACCCTTCAAGCCCCCTTTCGTGGCCAAGAAGGCTCGTGTGCAGCCGCTCATCAACCCGGTATCCTGCTGACAGACCGAAGGACGTCCATTTGTACTACAGCAGTGCCGCCGCCTTTCTCTTCTGCATGCCCGTCCTCCACTCGTCCGCCGACAGCCCCGTACACTCCGGCTAACCAAATCCGCCCATCCTCATGAGAGGTCTTCTTTACTGCTGTCTGGTACCGATCCTTGCTTCCTCTGCTGCCTTGGTGAACCGCACCATAGACGACCAGTCGGGAGACGAGGAAACGCATCTTGCTCCCCTGTATGAGCCCGCGGTATCGGGCTACTGGCAGCAGGGCCCGACCTGCACAGTCTGCGCTATAAGACCGGCTACTTCACCAGATGAACCCGGTGCGGTCGATAGCTCCAAAGTCGTGGACGGCACCTGGCACGACAGCACGTACCACACTGGTGATCCTGAACATACCATCAGGATCTCGTTCACGGGCCAAGCGGTCTACGTTTTCAATCTGCTCGCCAACACCCAGCTGCCGGGCGTCATCACCTTCACAAACCTCAGCTTCACCCTCGATGATGCACCGGCCGGCTCTTACAGCCATTTCCCTGACTCAGCGCATGGTATTTTGTATGGCGTCCCTGTCTTCTCAAACGCGTCCATACCTCCCGGACGGCATACGCTCAAGATCGTAGCAGGTGGTCCAACACCATCCCTCATCCTCTTCGACTATATCATATACACCGTCGATGACGACTCGGATGACGGATTTTCTACCTCTTCAGTTGATATATCCTTGCCCACGAGTTCTCCGGTGTCCAAACAGTCGTCCGAACAGCTCGCCGGGCCCTCCCCTTCGTCGTCAAGGCTGCAGCCAGGTCCGGGTGCAGGAGGAAGCAATCCCACCGTTGAAGTTAGCGATGGGCAGCATGTTCCCATGGGTTCCATCATCGGAGGAGTGGTTGGCGCTGTGGCTCTCCTTGCATTGCTAGGCGTGCTGCTCTGTCGTATTCGCCGCCGACGTCTGCCAGTGCATACACCTACGCGCGTCGAGCATGTCATGAAGGAACCGGCATCTAGCCTAGTCCCTAGCGAGACTGCCACGAAAACAGGCGCGGGTCGATTGGGAGAACAGGCGGGGAGGTCAGGGTATTCTACCACCGACCTTCCTCCAGCTGCAATAGTGAGTCGCTTGTTGGGCACATTCTGATATGAGCTGATGATGTACGGTCTCGTGCACGACAGTCGACGTTAGTCGGCAGGGCATCCTTCTCCTCAGGCTTCCGTCCGCCTCCCACGTCCGGCGGAGGCTTCTTGCTCCCGACTCGCGGGTTGCCTGAAAGTGACCGAGCAATGAGCCACTTCGTGCCTTCTGTGCCTCGGGAGGTGGATGTCTCCCGACGTCTCCCCGGGCGGTCTCCGTTCGTCGAGGGGAACGCCTGCAACCCTTCACCGATACCTGACGCTCCGCCCGCCCCATACACTCAGAGGGGAACGTCAACGCTGCGCGCACAAGTTGCCGGCTTGCGGAGCGAGCTCCTTCATCTGCGCAGCCTTACGCGGGAGATGCATCAGCTCTTCGTCGAGTCTCCGCCGCGTTACGAAGAACGAGAATGACGGAGACTCTGTGACCTTGCTTGAGGGACGGACAACTTGAGCGTCGTCTCCTTGGTCGGGGTGCGGTCTCTCTGTCCCGCCGCTTTCACTGACGAGTTGATACATCTTACATTCGCTAGACTGTGTAGAGTCTCTAAAGGCCATCGTGATGAAGAGCCGGTTTGTATGTGGCCGCGTGACGCTTCTGCAGACTGGCAGTTTGATCATTTGACTCTGAGCCGGTCAGTGGGTACCACGCCTACTTCTGTCTCGACCAGTACCAGAGCTCGCTTGATGGAACGTGAACAACAGGGCCCAGTACTAGGGCCCTGGGGTTCGACTTCGGTCCAATATCGAGCCTGAATTTGCGCAGGCTATCTAGCAGGGCATCGTGTGGACCCACAGTGTACTACAGCCTACCTGCATGTAGGGTATCGATACCGTATCGTGTTGTCGGGACGTGATACTTCCAGATCCTACTTAGTGCGTCACTTGCTTGAACTCCGGCTTGAACTGCGACTATCAGCAGCAGCGCGTTGCTCTCGCGCACACAGCCGACGATGAACGCTCGAGCACTATTGTCCAGGCATGGATCGTCCCGTACTGCTGAGTGAAGCATATCCATACGAGCTGCGGAACATGCACAACCGGCTCACATCCTCAAAGCCTAGATTCCTACATGAATGAAAGGCACCCAGAACACCATTGGCCTCCCGGCGGCCTTGACCACGCCCACCGCTCTGTGCAACGCCTCCGCCGCCTCTAGTGGATCTGGATCGCCCCCGCCTTCGCGCATCAATTGTGCATATACCCTCTCAGCAGTCCCGGCCGATGCCCTGTCATCTACGCTCCACAATGTCGCCACTGCGGCCCTCACACCAGCGAACTGCAGACCAGCCGCCAGATGGATGCTCTCGTCGGGAAGGCGCTCGTCCCCTGCGGACGTCAGGCACGCGGAGAGAAAGGCGAATTGGACGCGCGCGAGGTCGAGCTGCATGAGCGCCCCGAGGCGGAGCGGCATGTCGTGCATGAAGAAGGCGCTTTTGAAGGGGTAGGACGGATCTTGGTACGCGTGGCAGGAGAAGTGCAGCCAGGTGTGTGAGGGGAGAGCGGAGGAGACGGAGAGGGCGGTCGCGGAGGGGCCCTCCATGATCGTGGGCGTCTGGGAGAGCCTGGCGCAGGCGTGCTGGATTGTGGCGAGCTCCTTGCGGACAGCAGGGAGTGGAGTTTGGCCGGGGGTTTCGGCGTGGCCTATGGCGAGCAGCGAGAAAGGCTCGCGGGGAGCCTCATGGGCTCGAAGCAGCGAGTGCAACGTAGGGATATATGAGGATATGACTAACTCGGGAAGACCGGGCGCGTCGGCTTCGTACGGCCCCGCGGCATGGATAGGCAATAATGCCAGCGGTCCCGTCGGACACCACCATATGCGAACAGGGTGCTGTCCCGTGGACATCTTCTCGTGGGAGAGGACGGGAACGGCCATCGCGTGCCATAGACCTTGCAATATCGGTATGAGGATCACCTCGTCGAAGTCACGCACGCCCATCCCACCCTGCTCGAGGTCGTACCGCCCGACCTGGATCGCCTCCGCCCAGGCCTGGATGTCTTCGAGCGACAGATCAGGCAGCGGGACGTGTCCGATGTCCACACCGTTTCCAGCCGTACGGCTCAGGATGATGGCATCGCACCGGGATGTGTGCACGTTCAGGAAGACGACATGGCCCCTCTCGAGGACTCCGGAAAGGCTGGAATTGCTCCGCAAATCGCCCACAGACGCAAGGCCTCTTGCTCCCTCATGCGAGTCATCCATTGTGGCCTGGAGCGTCGAGCGCCGCTTGGCTGCGCTGTGCAAGGACGCGTCCGCGTATATCCCCTGGAACGTCTCACGAAAGGCGTCAATCCTCTCGAAGTCGCCCGACCGGTACCCTGGATGCGCCATCGCCTTTTCGCGCATATCTTCGTAGACTGCGCGCATCCCATCGATCATCTTGGACACCTCCGGGTTGCGCTTGGCCATCTCAGCTCTACTGGCGCGCACCGCTTCGGCGTCGGGGAAGCCATCAGCATAGCCTGATAGGTAGGAAGAGAGCGAGGCGAATTCGTTGCCAGCGGAGTTTTCATCAGGCTTGTCGGGCTGCTTGGAAGACTGGGCGGGGCGGGAATGGTGACTGAGGCGGAGCTGGAGGGCTTGGGACCAGAGGACGTTCCGCCCGCGCTCCAGGTATGAGATGGCGTCTTCGAGGCGACCGCAGGATATCGCACAGGCAGCGGCCCATGGGCCGACATCAGCAGAGAGCGCTGCTAGAGTCTTGTACTGGATGGCCATGCGGTTTCCGGCCCATGCGATCTCAGGCAAGATGTCTAAGGCCACCTCTAGGGCTTCGAGAGTCGCTTCTGGGCCGCGTATGTACTTAGCGGCCTTCGCCCATTCCATTGCGGCTTTGAGGCGGATGGTCGCCCGACCGGATCCTACCGCCACAGCGCGAAGAGTTCTACTCGCACGGTCGGCATCGCCAGCTCTACCTTTGCGGATCGCGCGAAGGAAGAGTGTCTGGCCCAGCTGGAGAGCGAGTGCAGCCCGTGATTGGTCATCTGTGGGAGCTCTGTCGAGCGCAGAGGAAGCGTATTGGATTGCCCCGTCCAGGTCAACCACATAATGCGTCAACTGGAACCGGAAGAAGAGCGCCGTCGCGAGGTCGCGCTCGATCCGAGCTTCGAGGTGTGCTCCTCCGGAGAAGGATTTCCGAGCAAGCTGTAGTTGACGGATCCCGTCGTCAAGATCGCTCAGGTCGTCCGTACAGTCTCCATGCCGTGCCAACGCGAGGCCCAACGCCGCTTGGGGGGGATAGTGGACGTGACATCGCTCCACGGGAAGCTGTGCCGCGATGCTGAGCTTGTCTACGCACTCGTCCAGGTCGCCAATGTCCTCGTCCGCCTCAAACCGCCTATACAGGAGCGCCCCCAGGGTCGTCAGGTATACCACATAGAGCGGATGGTCCTCCGGACACTTCTTCACTGCCTTGCGACTGAATGTCACGGCTTCATCAAGGTCGTCGATGTCCATGACGACCTCGAAGCGTTGTGCCTTCGAAAGTGCGAGGAGATACAAGCCGCGCGACGCATCGGGATGCGGAGCGGTCCCTGCTCCAGGAATCAGTTGCTCATCCAGGTCGGGCAAGTTGATCGTGTAGTAGAGCATCTTGTCTATGTCTTCTAGGTCCCAAGTCCGGAGGAACCGTTCCAGATGCGCCTCGCTCAGTACGCACAAGGTGTGCACGTCGATCATGTCGCTCTCCCCTAGCGACGTAGAGAGGAGTTGCAGGGCGCGATCGAGGTCTGTGACTTCGCCGAGTACGCGGTACCGATCCAAGAGGCACTCCGCCAGCTCCAATGCAAGGAGTTCGGGGCTGTCTGGCGAGACGTCGGGATACAAGGTGCGGAAGACGTCTAGCATCCTTTGAGATACGTCGATAGCGTGATTGAGGGGCTCCACCGTGTGATCCCTGCGCGCGAGCAAGCGCTGAGAGTAGGCCCAGTTGCGTACTCGCAAAGCGGTGGTAAGCGTCACCGTAGCTTGGCTGACCGCCTGAGATAGAACACGGAGCGCGCCATCCAGGTCCTCATCATCGTAGGTGAGTTCGTATAGGTGCAGCAGGGCGAGTCCGAAGGCGGATTGTAAGTCGCAGAAACCCGGCGATGACCCGTCCGTCGAACTTAGCTGGAGGTAGAGCGTTTGCGCGGTGGCCCGGAGGTACAGCTCGTTCCCTTGCAGAGTCCTCGCCATCTCCCTAGACATCCAGTTACCGCCGAAGCTGTTCGACATGGAGGACATGACATTGTTGGTGCGTGACAGTGCGGCGGAGAAGTTCGTCCAGAGCTCCGGAGGCGGCCCAGTGGACGAGGATGCAGCTGCAGGAGGTATCAGGACTTCTGGCGCTGGGGCGCTGAGTTGTTCCTTCGCGACGTCGATGGTCTGCAGAGCGCGTGCCACCAAGTCCATCGCACTCGCCAAGCCGCTGCTCATGCTATCCTTCGCGTCGTACATGGTTTCGCCCTTTGTCGAGTCCGGATAATGACCAGCTCGGGCATAAGCAGGTATGATCTCTACGGGCAATTGTTTGGTTGGTACTTGGCTCTATGAGCGAAGCGGCTTGCTCAGGACGCTGTATAGACCTCGCAGTCGAGCTGACGCACCATCACACGTTCTTGCAGTTGCAAAACAGATTGCACAAACTGAGCGATCTCCGCCGGGCCTGCGCCGGGCTCTACTGCATTGAGAAGTGGTTCAGGGTTCGTCCGAGAACCCGTGGCTTCTCTCGCTTGACCAGGGGGCGCGTCATCGGTTGTAGGCGTCGCATCGCCTTTTGCTCTGCAGACAGCGAGGGTGAGCTACTCCTGTCTACCCGTGTACACGCGGCAGCCTACTCAGCAGGAGCGTCAGTTGACGACGGAGTCTGTGAAGACTCTATAGGGGCATCCACTCGGGTGTTGAGCATCTGCTCGAAAGCTGCCGAAAGCTCTTTTTCAAGGGCATCTGACGGTGCGTCCTTAGCCATTGACTGCATTTTGCAGATCAGTGATCAGCTCTTGGAAACACGATATAGACGCAAAGACCCACTGGTTATGGCCACGAGCCGGTTGGATTGACGACGACTGGGTAGTGCGAACTGGATGAACATCTCATAGACGTTCGTCGGTCCATCTTATACAACCCATCGCCTTTCTTTCAGAGCTATTGACAGTCACTCATGGTCACTCATCGACTGGATTTGTGGCGATGCATCTGATGACTCACTTGCAGCCCAAGTGCCTACGTACGTCCGCATGCCAAGACTCCGGAGGAGTACGTCGCAGCCGCAGCGCGTACTGCTTACCAGTGGCCGTCGTCGATTTTCCTGACAGTCTGGTCGCTCCAAGCCTGCAAAGGCTTCATGAAATGAGCACGCGGATGATGGACGCTGTCAAGATGGGAGCGATACTATCTGTAAACGGACAAGGCGCTCACCGGCACATAAAGGAAGCTTCATATAGTGCAGGCACCGCCACCGCAGTCTGATAAAACCTTCAGATCCTGCTTTCCCGCGAAAGGCACGGCGATTACCTCGCGAGTCGCATTTTCCATTGCATCTCGGCACTAGTAGCGTCCTGCACACGGTCCCAACGCACGCAGCTCATAACGAACGTAGCGCAGAGTAGAGAAAGTCCTTCTAAGCCATACGGTCTCGTACCAAATACTACACGATACACAACAGACGAGACGGGGGACGCTGGGTTTTCGTACGTATACATGCATATATGCGCGACTTCTTCGTCTGCTTCTCCGCTTCCCACCAGTCCTCCGGCACGCAGCGCCGCAGAGGGCGCACATGATAAGGGTGACAAACAACGCAGTCTAGAGGGCGGGCGGGGACACGAGCGCGGGCTCATAGGTTGGGGTAAATGCCCGCGTCGCGCCTCGCCTTGGTCATCGCCGCCACGATGGCGCTCCCGATGCCACTGCCATCCTCCGCATGATACGTGACGATGTTTCTGGATGCAAGCGTCAGCGACGTTCCACGGGTACAGGCGTCGCGCGCGGTACTCACTTTCCCTTCTCCCCGAAGATGTCCTGGAGGCCCTCGTGTATCCGCTCGGCGAACATGGGGTACTTGTTGTACAGCGAGCCGTCCGCGCCGACGTAGCAGCCCTCGTCGAGGTAGTTCATCTTGCTCACGATGGCGGCGATGCCGCACGCGCTGAGGCGGGCCGCGCGGCGCGCGACGAGCTTCGCGAGCGCGCGGAAGAACTGGCGCTCGGCGAGTGTCGTCTCGAGCGCGAAGAAGTGCGAGAAGATGCCGATGATCATGAGCAGCTCGTCCGTCGGGTCGCTCTCCATGAGCGAGAGGAACGCGGTGTCGAACGAGTACGGGATCTCGATCTTGTACGTGTTCTGCCCCAGGAAGAGCACGCCCTCGTCGATCAGCTCGCAGATGATCAGCCGCAGGATCTCGCCGAGGTAACGGCCGGAGATGAGTTTCTAGCGTAGTAGGAATCGCGGTCAATTGAGCGCCTCACAAGAGGGAGGGAAAGAGCGAGACGAACCTCGAATGCCTGCTCGCCAGGCTTGTTCGACGTCTCATCGATGATGATATCGTACTTCGTCCTTGGCAGATTCTCGTGCTCGAACGAATCAAATGCCCCCTTCAAGATTCTCCTCGATCAGCGACTTTCCTGTACACTCCGATGTCGCAGCACATACCCATTCGCAGTTGATCGCGATCTCCGCATCCGGGTCGATGCGGAGGTCCGCGATCTTGGGTATATCGCCCGCACGCTCCATGTACGCAGCATTGCAGCCCGTGCCGAAGATGCACGCGATGCGGGTCTTGGGGTTCACATAGTGGGACGCAATCAGCGTCCCGGTCGTGTCGCATGTCAGCGCGACGACGTCCGCCGGTACAGACTGCGGGCGGGCATGACGTCAGCAGGGAGAAGACAGTGAGAGAGGGGCGCGCAGTGGGGATAGGAGACGGAGAGGGTGCGTACATGCTTCGCGAGGGAGTTGCGGAACATCTCGACGACGTCGCGGCCCTCGGTGTTTGGCGCACCGAAGCCCTTCGTCCATCGGATGAGCACGCCGTGGTCGATCCGATCTTGTCTGGGTATCCGATGCGTGAGACGGGAGCGGACACGATTCAAGGGGCGACTTACGCGCAAGGATAGGAGAACTGGGTGTCCGAATTAGCGGCCTGATTGTCGCGAGGGAACGGGCATTTCACTCACAGTGAAACCGAGCGGGAGAATCTGGTCCTTCTCGATGAGGCCGGACTCTATGTTCGAATCGATGAACGCTTTTAGGCACTCTGCGCAGAAATCGAAGAGCTTCTGGCCGTCCTCCTGCTTCTGCTCCTCCGATAGACGGTACTTGGACTGGGTGATCTCGAATTTGCCGTCGCCCTGGAGCGTAACGAGGCATACTCGCAGGTTGGTGCCGCCTGGACGGGGATTGAGCGGGTGAGCGACGGTTCTCATTCGTGGGGCAAGTCTTGGGCTCGTTACACAGCGCATCTCGTGCGTCGACGTAGGACAGGAGACTCACCGAGGTCAACCGCGTAGTACTTGCCGGTCTCCTTGCCTGTTGGCCAGCCGAAGACGTAGGTGGGGATCATGGGCTGCAACAGGCGGCAGCGGATGAATTATCGCACGTATGTCGGAGCATGGTTGGAACGCACCACGACCTGCCCAAACTTTGCGAGACCGAGCTCCAGCGACTCCTTGAACGCCTCGACGATGATGCGCATGCGTTGGGGCGTCAAGGTGAACCTAGGCGCGAAAGAGACGGTGGTGAGGGGCCGCGGGGTGCGCTGAGGGGGCTGAAGAACTCACAAAGCCTCGTACTTGCGGAGGTGGTCCGCCATCTTCCTGTGATTGTCACCGATCGCTGGAGACGGGTCGGGGGAACGGGGGAGGACATCTGCAAACGTACTTCTTGGTTGCATGAGGCAGGCCATCGTCGTCTTCGCTGGACCTTGTGTAGGACGGGAGGGTCTGTCCGGAGGGGAGCACTACGCTCGCGCTGCCGCGTCTGCTGGCCATTATATAGGACGCTGGGGACGCGGACTCGGAGAATGCTGGGACTGGACGCAGAGGACGCGAACCCAAGCCCTGCCCTCAGCGCTTCCGCTCGCCCTGCCATTCGCCGCCCCGCGCGCCTATCCGGGCCTCGATCCCCGCAATATCCTTTCTGCCCCCCGATAACCCCCCTTTTGGCCAGATTCGCCCCAGTTTTGCCCCTGTAAGCCCCCTTTCCGTCGTCATCCTTTGCATCAATTCCACGCAGAACCTTCGACCCACTCCGCCGAGCTCCTCTTTCGCCCGCCCCTCTCCCTCCCACTCTCCTCCACACACCGCCCCCCGCCCCGCCGCCCCCGCTCGCCGTCTCCGAACCCATGATCGGCCTCAAGGGAACGCTCAACGTGCGCACATCCGTTTTCGCTCTCCCGCCGCTCCTGACCCCCACCCGCCCTTCCAGGTCATCGACAACTCGGGAGCCCTCCTCGTCGAGTGTGTCAACGTTCTCAAGCAGAAGGTCAACAACGGCTGGGGCTCCGTCGGCGACGAGATCGTCTGCGTCGTAAAACGCGCGCGTCCCATCTCTGGCCAAACCTCTGCCTCCGCTGCCAAGGTCCGGCAAGGAGACGTCCGTCGCGCCGTCATCGTGCGCACAAGAAAAGCCGTCCGCAGGCCAGACGGCCGTTTCATCCGGTTCGACGACAACGCTGCTGTCCTCCTCAACAACAAGCGTGAGATGCTCGGCACGCGTATTGGCGGTGTGGTGAGCGCAGACTTGCGTATGAAGGGTTGGGGGAAGATCGTCTCTTTGGCTCCCAAGGTAAGTGGGCGCGTCTGTCCTTGTATGTGTTCCTTCTGACGCGCGCTTCAGGTTGTATGATATGTCGCGTATAATCATCTAGATTTTCCCTCCACCGCTCTGCACCACGTTCGCAGTTCCTCGGCGAATGTCCAAACCGGATCTTTCCCTGCGCACGGTCAGTTCCAATCCCTCAATGCCCGTCCATGCGCGCGTCCTTGGATTTACACCGTGGTGACCCGACCTACTCCTCATCCCTTGACATAAGGAAATAATTGCTAATGCCATCGCGCGTCTCAGCTCATCTGCAAGTGCACACACTCCGTCTCGGGAGTGACGGCGCGTGAGTGCGAATCCCTTCGCTCCTTCTGGTGAACAGGGCGCCACGTCGCTCAGAGAAAGTACCGGCTTCCGAGACTTGCACTCCTAAGATGCACGTCCCAGCCACTTCGTTTGCTGCCCTGCGGCACAGCAAGCGTGCCTGTGCTGCAGTAGAAGAAATCGGGGAGCAAATTCGCAACCTATCTTCGACCTGGACGTCGGGACGGGAGGGACCCGCAGCATACTGTAGGTAGCAGTCCAGTTGGCGCGCCTTCTTCCACCCCACCGATGCACGACGCGCTCGTCTTTTTCTCCAAGAGTGCCTCAACGTAGAGTGAGTCACTTCAGGGCTTGGCTTGGCTGCCTCTAGTTGGAGGCGCAGACGCCGGTCTGACAGCATTCAGCCATGGGGGGCATTGTTAGAGATATCATAGGCAAGTCCAACCGTCTCTACTGGCGTGTACGGTGATTTCCTGGAGTCAAGATGCCTGCAGCATCTCCCTGTCCTCTGGTAACTGCGTTACGACATTCAGGAGCCTCCTGGGTTTCCGGTCATCATAACGTTATAGTAGTAGGCGAATCAACCATGCGAAGTCGACGACGCCCACTTCGCGTTGGCCCATGCATGCTACATGCATGCTGGTATACCGTCGATTAGGTGACCTAGAAGCAACTTAGAAGCACCTCATTGCCATCGGCCCCCGCTTCTTTCATGTACTTCCGGATCCGTCTCACAGATGTCTCGCCGCTGGGCGTCGCGGAGTCCCAAGAGGTCACAACGTCGAGGTGGAAGGAGCTGGAAACCTCACCGACATCCGCTGATATGATCCTTGCTGATGTTGGCTTGGGCTCGCCTTGGGCTGCATGTTTTAGCGGTCTGTTGCCGGTCTGCTGACGTCGCTTTTGCAGGACGGTGATCATGTTGCGACGCCGGCGGGCGGCGATCCTCGGTGGTCGCAGGGATAAGTACCTTTGACATGCTGCTTGTCGAGCGAGCTCTGAGATCTGAGTCCATTACCCTCGCGAATACCGCGCTCTTGCGTTTGAATACCCATACTCGACTCTACAGTACCCGCGCTCTCCACCATTGCGCTCGTCTTCGCCAGAACAGCCTCAAGCACAAGAACGCTGACACCGCCAACATATCGACGTCATGTCAGACCCAGCGCTGCTGAAGATCCCCGCGCACGTAGCGGCCATGCTCGCAGAATACATCGCGTACAAGCCGCCAAATCCTCCCCCGAGAAAGGAGGAGACAGCCAAGTACAACGGCGGGGACGCCATCAGCCGCATCGCGTCGGTGGCGTCGCACGTCGCCCTGGTGCGCATCGTCTGTCCTCCTCCTACTAGCATGTTGGTTGACTAGAGGTTTGCGCGCGTCTTCTCTCTCTCTTCCTTTCGGACGTAGGCCTTCGCATGGTCGATTCACGGCTGCGAAATCGCCGCCCTCCTCGCGCGCGACGCACGCACGCCCACTGCCTCCGCCGTCCTCTCCTTCCTTCTTAAGCGCCCAGACGCGGTTCGGCGCCTCACGCTCAATCGGACGTTCTTGCTCGGGCTCTCCTCGCTCGTCTTCGGCGCCGCTGTGCGCAAGGCGTGCTACATTACGCTCGGGCGGCACTTCACCTTCCAGCTCGCCTTGCTTAAAGAACACAAGCTCGTCACCGCCGGGCCGTACTCCATAGTGCGCCATCCGTCGTACACCGGCATGATCGCGTCGATCGGGGGCATGCTCGTTGCGCAGCTCGCGCCGGGAGGATGGATCCGCGAGAGCGGGATCCTGGAGACGAAGAGGGGGAGGGCGGTGGTGTGCGCGTGGGTTCTGTGGCTGTCGTGGGTGCTGGTCGGGATGTTGAGGCGTGTAGCGAAGGAGGATGCGGTGCTGAGGCAGGAGTTTGGCGAACAGTGGGAGGAGTGGGCCAGGAAGGTGCGATACGCGCTTCTTCCGTATGTCTACTGAGGGCTTGGCTCGAGTATCGTTGTGGTGAGTGGCTTGCCGCTGGCCGTCCCATTTGTGTCTTGAGGGAAAAGGCTGAATTGCCGATCGACAGGTGTCTGAGGTGTCGCATAGGAGCGGTCTACCATACTGTTAATCAGCCGTAAGTGCCGGCCTGAGCGGCGTTGCGGATCTGCACCTGAATCTTTTCTTGAAGCAAACGGGAGTGACAGAAAGTCATCCCAAACCAAATGTCGTCGCGCTGCAACGCGCGTCACCGGCGGCGACCAACAGGTCGCACTCGGGCTTTACCTCAAATCCGGACAGTCTGTTCGCCAGTTTCGGCAGCGCTATATGGTAAAAAGCAGCATTTACCCTTCGTCGCCATCGGCTGCCGCTCTACTCGCGCGGCATTCCTGTCTCCGATATGCGTCCCGCCGCCGGCGGGTACTATCGCGCAGTTGCAGTTTGTGACGACAGCGAGCGGTGATGGGGAGTCCGCGGCGCTGAGCGGGTACGACGCGCACTCTCCTCGAGTCGCGTCGGCCTGAGCAGTAGCTCGGACTCCGGCACGCGTTCCTTCTCGTTACCGTAGAGTTTTCACGTAGATTTTCATCGCTTTCTATTCGCTGTTACTCACCCGCTCCACCCTCGATCGTAGGAGCTCGCGCGCCGCCGACGCTTGGCGGCGCGGATGCAACACTTCTGGCAATCCCGCCTCGTCGGGGATCACGTGACCGCGCCCGAACGCGTCCCGGACGCGTCGCAACGACCGTCTCGCCGTCTCGTCTACCAAACTCCCGTCTTTTTACATTCTTACTTCTCTATTTTCTCGATCACCTCCGGCTCTCTAGCCCCCGGTAGTTACCTTAAAAGCCTGTACTCTGTACTCGTGCAACCCAGCTTGTTTTCCCTCTCGAAAGCCCCGTCCGACTTCGCGCTACAAGTCGCGCTTGCGCTCAAAGCTCATTTTCGTCGTCTTCGCCTCCGCCGTCGCCTCTGTCGTCTCCGTCGTCGCGCTCGTACCGCATACCGTTTCGTACGTCGTCGCTTCCAGTAATCTGACTGAGTCTCTCGCCCGTTGCGCGAGTTCAGTTCTATCAGGTCTATTCTTGGCCTATCTACTACAACACCCGTCCTCCTCCTCTGCGCTCTCCGACGACTCCTCGCCATCACGTCCTCTCTCAGACCCGGGAGTCAGGATATCTATCAGCGGGACCGAGCTCGAGCTAGATTGTCACGCGTTTCGTGCAATGCCATGCCGGCTGATATTGGCTTGGACTGCATCGGTGTGCTGAATGTGGTGATGCGACGCTTGCGGATGACGATCGCTGGACATTGCAGGGATAAGTACTCGTGCGACGTACTGAACTCCATTCTACCCGCATCATATAGCGTCAGCGCGTTGTAGATCCACATCCAGCTGTGATAACACTGATACCGGGCTCTGCGCTCTGCGTATCCCCGCCACAGAGGCTCACGCGTAACATCAAGACCTACTCTGGAATATCGACTACATGGTAGATCTGGCGATGATGAAGATCCTGGTGCTTGTAGCGGCCATGCTGGCGGAATACATCGCGTGCGGGCCTCCAAACCCGCCTCCGAAAGAGGAGGAGATGGCCAAGTATAGCGGCGGAGGCCTGGCCTCCTCAGCCGTATCGCCGTGAATGGGACAATAGCCGGGTTGGTACGTGCTCTACGTTTTCAATCTTCTCGACATGTATTGACTGCCTGTATGCGCGCGATGTACTTTCCCCTTCTCCCTCGCGTAGGCTCTCGAATGGTCGATCCGTCTGTCTGAGATCGTCGCCCTCCATGCGAGAGACTCGCGCACGCCCGCCGCCTCCGCCGTACTCTCTTTCCTCTTCAAGCGCCCAGACGCCGTGTTGCGCCTTACGCTTTACAAAACGTGGCTCCCCGGACACTCTTCGCTCGTCTTCGGCGCTGCACTAAACACTGCGTGCTGCATTGCTCTCAGGCATCACTTCACCTTCCAGCTGGCTGTCCTCAAGGAGCGCAAGCTCGTAACCGGCGGACCGTACTCGGTCGTACGTCATCCCACATACGCGGACATTATCGCATCGGTTGTGGCAATCCTCGTCACGCAGCTCACACCAGGAGGTCGGATTCAAACTGCACGAAAACGCTCCGGAGCCTCCCCAGTCCTTCCAAGCTAATGGTATCCGCACGTCCCTTGCGCAGTCGGGCGACTCAGAAGAGGTTACGACGGCCAGACGGAGCAGGTGATGTCTTGCTGATGCTGAGTTGGGCTGTACCGAGCTGTTGAGATCGGCACGCAGGACCGTGATGCGAGGCAGGCGCACGGCAGCGATCATGAGTACGTCTTTGCAGAGATAAGTACCTCTGCGAGACGCGAGTCGAGCGAGCACGGAGTCTCTCGTACCCTCGTGCTAGAGCGCCGTCATCTCCTGCGTCGTACGCCAATATTTAGCTTGACGATACCCGCACCCTGCACCAGGATACCTACCAGGATACCCTGGATCACAGAAGGTCAAGCGCAATATCAAGACCTACTGTTGGTACTATCGACCTCATGGTACACCCGGCTATGCTCAAGATCCCGGCGCATGTTGCGGCCATGGCGCGGAATATATCACATACATGCCCCGCAATCCGCCTCCAAAGCCGGAGGAGACGGCCAAGTACAACGGCGGAGACCTCCTTAGCCGCATCGCTGCGACCGTGACGCAATTCGGTTTGGTATGTTTTCTCCCTGTCGTGCTTGTCACCCAGCGTTGACTGGACGTCTGCACATCGCGCGGCACGTTCTCTCCCCTGCTCTTACATATAGGCTGTGGCATGGTCTATCCATGCCTGCGAGATTGCCGCACTCCTCTCACGCAACGCACGCACACCCGCCTCCTCTGCTCTACTTTCCTTCCTCTTCCAGCGCCCAAACGCCGTACAGCGCCTCACTCTGAACCGCACCTTCCTCCTCGGGCTCTCCTCGCTCGTCTTCGGAGTCGCACTGCGCAAGGCGTGTTACGATGCTCTCGGGCATCATTTTACCTTCCAGCTCGCTGTACTCAACGAGCACAAACTTGTTACGAGCGGGCCGTACTCCATTGTGCGCCACCCGTCGTATACGGCCATGATTGCGTCGGTCATGGGGATGGTCGTTGCACAGCTGGCACCGGGCAGCTGGATACGCGAGAGTGGCGTGCTGAATGCGAGCAAAGGGAGGGTTCTTGTCAGAGCGTGCGTCCTATGGCTATCGTGGCAGCTGGTCGGGATGGTGAGGCGTGTGCCGAAAGAGGATGCGGTGCTCAGGAAGGAGTTCGGAGGGCAATGGGAGGAATGGGCGAAGAGGGTGCGGTACGCGCTCATTCCATACGTGTATTGACCATCGGGGTCACTCGTGGTGAGCAAATGCTGGCTGTCGCCTGTTCCACGACGAGATGGCTGAGCTGTCGTCTGACAGACTTCCCAGGTGTTGAGTCGGTATATATGAGGCGGTTTACTGGACTTTATGCTATTGAATTTGCTATTTCCTCGAGAAACCCGCTTCTGCCTCATCAGACACCCTCCAGCACACTGATTCCTGCATGTGCTCC